>CATIWR010205315.1:0-16798 GCA_949677035.1 Omphalea diandra | reverse complement strand
AAATATATCAATCTAAAATATATATATATATATATATATATATATATATATATATATATATATATATATATATATATATATATATATATATATATATTATGAGAAGAATATAACAACATACCTCGCACCAACAACCTATATCCTAGGTCGATAAGAAAAAGAATCAGCTGCAAATGTAGTAGAAGTATCATGGGCAGGCGACTGTGGAGGTGCAATGAGTGGTGAAAGAGGTGATAGAGACAAAGAATATGTAGGTGATGCTGCAACTAGTGGAGCCCGACATGATGAAGTGGGTAGATCAGACAGTGGTACTTAAGGTGACGAAGAAGAAGGCCTATCATGTTGGCCTTAACTAGTACCTCATGTAGTACCTTACCTTGATGAACACCCATAATATCTATCATTCCCTCACTTTCTTTGAAATATATAAATATGTACGTTTTGAAATTCAGTTACATTCAAGCAATATAATATAAATATTACAAAAGGAGTTATGATAACGCTACCTCTAATCACTGTTGATATTATGTAAATTAATATCATCGTCTTCATTATTATTATCATCATCATCTGATTCTTCATTTTTTGATGCATTGTCCTTATTGTCACTCTTGTCAATGTCAACAAATGAACCTGTTAGATCAATCAAGCTCATTTGTTGATCTTGAAATTGAAGGTCAATTTCATGAATCTTTGTGTCGCCATCTTAGAAAGGTTCACTATTGATAGTCAAAACTTCTACCATAGATCTAGCTTTTATTTTGCAAACAGCCCACTAATCACTCTTATCTCGCTTTAATCTAGGATATGTGACATAATACACCTGTGTTGCTTATGACACGAGGACAAATGGTTCATACTTGTTGCATCTTTTTTTATAGTTCACATCAACAAGTTTATAGTGCTTATGAACTATCATACCAATATTTGGTCTAGGATCAAACCACTCATAGTTGAATAAAATAGTTCTCTTGTAAGGTAGTGCAGGATATTCTAATGTCAGAATTTCAATTAATTGATTGTAGTAATCACTCTCATCAGCACTATAATTTGTGCCCTTTATACAAACCCCACAATTATTAGTTGCTCTGTTAGAACCATGTGCTCTAGAGTGAAATTTGTAACCATTGACATAATGTCCATGATACGACTTTATAGTATGTAATGGACCTTTTGCCAAACCCTTTATAAAAATGTTGGTAACATTATTTGATTGATTATGTGCCTCCAATTTATATTAATTCAGCATTAAGAATTAAATTGTGTTATACATACTTGAAAATGACAAGATTATCATACATTATATATACTAACATATTGATTGAACCAAATCACAAAATCATTCTCTATATACACATCAACCTGATTGTCAGCAATTGTTGAGTAACTTTGTCGTAACCCTGACATGTAAATCCTTCACATCATATGTAAAAATCAATAGACATTAGTATATAAAGTGCAATTCTATATTATTGCTATTAAATAGAAATATAGATGAATTCTTACTCAATAAATGGTGTTACTTCCTCACAGTTAAGTAGAATGTACATGTGCACAACAAGATATCTTTTGTCAGTTAGCATTCTTGTTTTGAACCCCCTAATAGGCGACCTACAGGTTTGAATATGCTAAGCATCTCATCATATTCTTTATAATCTCCTCTACATTCATCATTATTTTAGGGAATTTTTTGATGTTGTGTATTAACATGGGGCTGAAGTTAGTGTATAGAGAAAGCTAAAGCTTTATCAACCAAATATGCATTGCATATCAAACCTTCAACCTAATCTTTATTTCACATGTTATTTTTTAACTTTTAAAGGTACCTTATGAATGGATACATCCATTGATATTGAACTGGACCTGCAACTCTCGTTTCATATGGAAGATGAATTAGGAGATGTTTCATACATTCAAAGAAGCTTGGGGGAAATATACATTCAGGCTTACACAAAATAACGTGAATCTCTTGCTCTAGCTACCTCATACCATCCACACGTATAACAATTAAAGTTAAATCCTTAAAGAAAAGGTTCATCTCTATTAAGGTTTCCCAAACATATGCTGGAAGAAGTTCTCAAATGTAATTGACATCAACCGTTGGATGAACACATAACAATCATGGCCTTTCAGGCCAAACAACTTAAGCTTTTGCATATCCACACATATGCTCATATTTGAGACATAACTATCTAAAAATTGCAATCTTTTAACCCATTTACATAAAACTGCTTTTCTCCATTTGTCAGTGTAATAGGCTTTAGGATGTTTTTTAAGTTATAGGATCACAATCTTATTTTGCTCTTCGACAAAACTATTTCAAGTCTTCCTTTGATTTGGCATTATCCTTAGTTTTTTTCTTCCACATTCATCATCGTATTAAACACATTATCAAAAACATTCTTCTTAATGTGCATCACATCCAAATTTTGCCTAATCAAGTTGGTTTTCTAATATGGCAAATCCCAAAATATGTTTCATTTCCTCCAGCTAGTTACTTTTAAAATTAGTCCATTTGTTACATAACCATCCATATAAGTGACCTTCTGCAATCTCAATTCCTCTATCTCTGTTAATATCTCATCTCCTAATCTAATTAGTCAGTGGCAGTCACTATTTTATTTTTAAGAAAGGATGTTTTATTCCTCTAAAATGGATGGTCATTAGGTAAAAATTTTTATTGGTTGTCAAACCATAATGTCTTACCCCCTCTTGGTAGAGTAAAAGCATCTAAGTTATCCATGCAATAAGGACATGCCAACTTCCCTACTGTACTCCACCCTAACAACATAGAATATGTAGGAAAATCACTAATTATACACATTAATGTAGCTCATGGTTGAAAATTTTGCTTCTTTGACACATCATAGGTTTGAACATCAACTTCCTACATTTTGTAATGAATGGTTGCAAGAATACATCCAACTTCTCCTTTAGATTCCTGGGTCCTGAAACTATCACAGTTAAAAACATATATTCTTCTTTCATACATATCCATAGGGGTCATTGTATGGAGTGACTATTACAGGCTAAGATGAATATTGTTATCTTGACTCATCGAATAACTGAAACCCATCTATGCAAAGTCCAAATCTTACATTCCTACATTTAGCTACAAATGTTGAATGCATCATATCGAAATTCTTCCACGCTTTTGAGTTTGAGCAATGCCTCATCATGTCATCTTCTTTTTCAACATGCTCGGCATGTCATCTCATATCTTTAGTCATGGCTTTGAATGCATACAACTTTTGTAATCTTGGAGTGAGTGGAAAGTAGTACATTTTCTTATAAGGAATTGTTGATTTTTGCTTAGAACTTCTAGCACTAGATGGCTTATACTACAAAAATGCACAAAACTTGTAACTAATCAAATCTACAACAAAAGGAAATGTACTACTTTCCACTCACTCCAATGTAGTTTTTTATTTGCAGCTTACAACATGTTATAAAAATATTGTGTTTCAGCATTTGGTGCTTCCTCTACATCACTTACTTTAAATGACAAACCAGCAGCATCAAATACCATTTCATGGTAGGTGCTATGATATTCATACTCTACAACAAAAGGAAAGTTTGTTTCTTCCGCAGTAATTGATGTACCTAAATTTGGTCTCACATATAGTTCACCATGTCTAGACCACTGATAATAACTAGGTACAAATCCATGTTTAGCAAAATGGTACGAAACTGTTTCAACTTCCTCATATTGTTGATTTTGACACCTCCTATGATGACATGGACATCTTATCTTATTCTCCTTCATATATTATGGATGGCTACATGCAAACATTATAAAAGTTTCCATGCCTTCTAAAAATGTTGGGTTAAAAACCCATCAATTAGCCTACAATACATTCATTTAAGATCTGAACTCATTATTTTGTACCTAAAATTATGTGACACCAAACAATATTATTTTATTTCACATTTGTAATAACATTCCTAGGATTCATTCATTTTCATGAATGTTCAAGGTTTAAACGTAACCCATTCGAAAATGCATTGTCTATCGTCTCAATGCACTTGTATAAATTTTGGCAACATATCCCTACAATTCTCCAAACATGATATAAAACATGTATAGACAACTTATCATAAGTTTCATATCAGATTAATCTGAACATATTTGAATATGCACATGGAGAACAATGTCATACCACCAAAATTTATACTTATGTCACAACTTTTGTTCAAACAATACATTTTCAAATTGTCCTATTGGACAATTTAGTGAATTACTTACACTTAATGTATGCAATTCGCTAAACAGGTATCCAAGGTTTAACCCTAATAGTCCAACGGAATTTCAACAGAGTTCTGACATAACAAGAACCTATCACACCTCAAAATGAGGTCTATAATTAACGTCCTGCAAGAAAAAAAAATACTTCTAATATATCTCCAACCATAACCCCAATATTATGAAAACACATGCATGAAAAAACACTTCTAACATAACCATTCATTACAAATCAACACCACAACTCATCAAATTATTCCTTAATAATTTTTTTAAGCAATATAAAATTAAAAATAATGCCATAAATATTAATTTCTAATATCTTAATTATTATCTAATTTTCTAATAATTCTACCAAATAATATAATATACCAAATTATGCCTAAGTTTCATATTAATTACATAACTATTCATTAATTCATACTATTATAATTAATTATTTATTAACTATGCTAACTAATTCTTAATTTTCTAATTCATTACAACATTAATACTTTATTTCTTAGTTCTAATTATTACAAATTTAATTATGAAAATTAATTTTCTAATTAATCACTAAATTTGTAATCATTGACTATTTCGAATATTCAAATAAATTAGTTGCCTCTAAATATTTCAAATATGTCACTAAATAAAACCTCCTAATTTATTTCACATATTTTAAATATTTCAATTTATTTTCACATAATTAACAATTACAAATTTATACATAGTATGAAAACCTATACATAAATTAAAATTGCTAATTTTAACATATTTTCAATATTTCAGTCCATTTTCACATAATTAACAATTACAAATTTATACATAATTACCAAACCTATAAATAAATTAAAATTGCTAATCTTCACGTATTTTCAATATTTCAATTAATTTGCACATAATTAATAATTACAAATTTATACATAATTACCAAAACCTATACAAAAATTAAAATTGCTAATTTTCACATATTTTCAATATTTCAATTAATTTTCACATAATTCACAATTATAAATTTATACATCATTACCAAAACCTATACATAAATTAAAATTGCTAATTTTCACATATTTTCAATAAGTCAATTAATAAAAACCAAATATACCTCATATTAATATTCTTGAGAGAGACCAAAATCTTCCAACACCAATAAACCAAACATACAAAACCATAGAGGAGGCCAGAGAAGCTAGAGAGATCGGTGACGGTGGGAAGAGAAGTTATCACTAGAGATAAAAGGAGCTGACTAGTGGGTGGGAGGGAGGAGGAAAGGAAAAGGAGAAAAGAAGGAAAGGAAGATGAAAAAGGGGGGAAAAAAAAAAGCGGAGGGAGAGGGGGCACAGGCTGAAAGCTAAACCTTGGGCGAGCGACGAGCCCAAAGTGTCCGTTAACCCATGTGGGCTAATGGACTAAGAGTTGTTGTTATAGCTAGCGAGGGTCCTCGCTAGCCTAACCAATAGTAGGCCAAGCCTGCTAAGGGACATTACCCCGTTAGCCTAGCCAGCAGTAGGCCAGGCTTTCTACTGACTTAGCTATGATCTAGGACCGTCGTTAGGCTAGCGAGGGCATGCCTTTGCTAGCCTGGCCAACAGTTGGCGCCTAGCAAGGCTAGCAACGACCCAGGGTCATCGTTAGGCTAGCTAGGGCGACCCTCGCTAGCCTAGCCAATAGCAGGCATGGCCAACAGTTGGCGCCTAGCAACGACCCAGGGTCATCGCTAGGCTAGCGAGGGCTCGCTAGCCTAGCCAGCAGCAGACATGGCTTGTAGCGAGGTTAGATTAATCTCAAGTTAAGTATTTTTATAGTCAAATTCGTCTCCCAATTACTAAAATAACTCGAGTTCAAGCTCAGGTAGATTAATCTGCAATATTTAATATTATTACTATATTATTTTATAATTATTTAAAATATTATATTATAATTTAATATTATTAATATGCTATATTATTTAAATATTTTTTTATATATTTGAATATTTATAAATTATTTAATATTATTTATAATAATATATATTAGTTTTAAATTTTAACACTTTTTTTATTTTTCTCTAGTTTAGCTATGGACATTTTCCATCACTATATTAGCAACGGAACTAGCCCTCGCAAGCTTAGCACTGGAATTTTCGTCGCTAAAACTGGAAAAAAAAAAATCTAATTTAGCAACGGCATATTCCACCACTAACTACCGATGAAACTTCTGCCGCTATAGTTAGCGACGAAATTATCCGTCGCTAGACTATCAACAAGGATTTGACACCAATTTTACCTTTGGATCTAGTGGATGGGAAATCCGTCGCTATTTTTGCGATTCCGTCATTAAGCCATCAAAAATTCGTCGCCAGTTAGCTACGGAAATATTTCGTCGCTAAATCCGTTGCTATTCGACAGATTCTTGTAGTGTTAGACTTTCATTTCTAATCCTAATTCTCTATTTAATAGGATTATCAAAGCTATATATATTATCCAAACGGGGATTTGTTGAATGCCAATTTGGGCAATAGGCCAAGTTTCACTTGAAGCACGAGTTCCAAAGCATTGTTTGAACGGGGATATAGATGGTGAATAGGCAATGGTACTGCGATTTGAGTTTAGATAGATCCGTGGCTGCATGATCCTGCCAATTTCAAAATGTTCTCTCAGCCTATCCCTAGTTTAGAGGAGATTCGAGTTAGCGATCTTTTGATTGCAATGAGGATGGAGTGGGATGTGGACCTGTTAACTGGACTCTGATGCAAAAGCGATGTCTTTGAGATTTCAAGCATTCCATGATCGAGTAGAATGGATAATGATTGTGTTATTTGGCACTTTAATAAGAATGGGTTGCATTTGGTAAAATTGGGCTATAATGTGATTAGGGGTTTATCAGATGAACAGGTCCAATTGCAGTGGTCATGAACAGGTCCAATTGCAGTAGTCTGGTGATTGGAGACACATATGGAGGTTGTAAGTGCCACCCAAAATTAAAATTTTTTTATAGTGAGCTTATCATGGCTGCCTTGCAACAAGAATCAATCTGCAGCAAAGAGGTCTATTGGTTCCTAGTGTGCGTATTTTATGTAATGAAGTTTTAGAGAATACATGGCATTTGTACATCACTTGGGGTTTTGCTCATTCATGTTAGAGTCATGCCAATGTAGCTGAGGTTGTGGATACTGATGCGGATCAGGTGGAAAGCTTTAGGGACAGGTTTTTTAGGATAGTGAAGTTTTGTGATAGCCCAACTATTGGAGAAATCTGTGCATTTGGTAAAATTGGGGTATTTGGCGACTGAGGAATGATAAGCTATGGAAGGATGTTTTATCTTCAGCCTAGTAGAACTATTATTGTTGTTGTAATTTTTTCACTTTAGTAATAAAATTTTATTATTTGGAATGCATTTTAAATTTAATAGAAGTCTGTATAATTCTATTATTTGAAATAAATTTATAATGAATTGAAAATCATATTATGTGTTTAACTATCTTTATTTATTTAAAAAACGTAATTAATATATCTGTATTTTTTAGTTATAAAGGGATTAAAGTAATTTTATCTTTTTTATTCTAATTAGATTTTTTTCAAACTTTTATGATTTTTAGTCTAATTTAATTTTGTCATTAAATCATTTTTTTAAATGAAAGAATTTTTCTTTTAAGTATATATATATATATATATATATATATATATATATATATATATATTTCAAATTAGAAAATCATTCAAATAAATTACTTTCAATTTTTTTTTTAAATTTGAGTCTCCAAACAGGTTATATAAAAGAAAATATACGATTCAATTTGAAAATCAATGTTTTATAATTGAATTTTAAGTATGTTTATTTTTTAGTTACAATTGAATTCCAATCATCTATTTTGAAATTTAATACATAGTGAAACTATTTTTGATCCTCACGTACCACTTTTAACTTTTAAACGTAATGGTGCATTTATGATTTTAAATCATAATTCTCTTCATATGTACGCAAATATGAAATAATTAATTATTTTCTTCCAACGAAACAATTAACAAAACTTGACAGTGACATTTCAACCCTTTGCTTTTTGGTAAATAAAATTTAAAAATACTATTTTTTAGATATATACAGGAAAAATATATTAGGCCTATTTTATTTATTAAATCTCTTCTTAGAGTGATCCTAAGAAAAATAACCAGTGTATAATAATACGCATCTAATTGAGCACATCAACTAATAGTTTGTTTGATTTAATTGATATTGTTAATTATTGATAATTGATTATTAACTGGTATTAACAGTGTTTAATTAAATTCTAACTTAAATTCATTTCATTTACAAATAAGTTTTTTATCGAATTTATTTGGAAATAAAGTTTTTGGTTTAGTATTTTACAAAATAAAAATATAATTTATCTTGAATAAAATGAATTTTGTAATTGATTTAAGTATAGAATTTAATAAAAATTTTTATTTTAGGAAAATATCAGTGTTATTTAAAAAAATTATAAATATGAAAAATATAAAAAAAGATAAGAGAGAGAATAGAGAGAGAAAAGACATAAAGAAGAGCAAGAAGAATAAAAGAGAAAAAAAGTATTTTAACTAAGAGTAGTGTGTTTTGTCTCTAACCCACGTGTGTATATTTGTGTATATTAATAATAAAAAAAGTATCTTTATCATAATAAAAAACTTACATCTTTATAATTCATTTGAAAATTTTATTATATTTGATTGAATTTGATTAAGTTATAACTAATTGAAAGGATTAACTAAAGTGGAATTTAAAAAGAATTTTTATTGATAATAAATATAGAAAATATGAATTTATAACTGAATTTTATAAAAATCATAAAATTCATTTATATGAAACATAGTGTAGATATTAATAAAATTATTTCTGAGCAGAATTATCATTATTATTTATTACTGTTTATATATGTAATTATTGATATAAATATAAATTATACATACATATTTGATAATTTTGATTTCGAGAATAACTAATATTTACACATGCATCTAGATTTTTTTTTTGAAAAAAATTATGCATTAAATATTAGTCATTAACTAATCATTAACTTGTTTATTGCATGAATTATAGTACACAAAAATTTTATAAAATAATTATAAAATTTTTATCCTTTTTTATCAAAATAAATAATTTTTAGATTAATATAATTGTAATTATTTTTAAATTTTTATCATTTAATTTAAATAAAAAATAATTTTTATTTTTTCAAATATTTTCCTTTCATTATATGTATTTTCTTTTTTATATATTTTTTAATTTGATATTTAATATAATATTAATATTAATATTAATAATATAGTTATTAATTAGTTATTTATTAAATATTAATTTGACAAATGATAAATACATGTTGTAAATAATTTTTGTAATCAACTTGATAAATGATAAAAATTCATCATAAATAATTTTTAATATCAAAATTAATTATATATATTGATAACTTTTCTTGTTTCTATCAAAAATATTTAGTTTAATTAACACAGTTAAATTTTTTTCTCAATCAATAAAATTTAATTTATTATTTTTTAATCAATCCAATTAAAACATTTCTTGCTGTTATATATCCAGACAAATTAATAATTACTTATAAAATATTTTTTTATTAGATAACTTAAGCGACATATAGCATTTTGCATTACATTAAAATTAATTAATGTTTACTAATAATTATACATATTAAATCTATGTAAAAAAAATATGAAATCTTTATTAATTATTTAAATAATTAAAATTTTTAATTTTTATATGTGAAAGTTTATTTTTAAGATGTCTAACAAATAATAAGTTAGTTTGTATTTTAAGAACTCAACAGTTTACATAAAAAATAAAATATTTAAAATATTTTCATAGCATGCCACATATTAAGTAAGGAAAGTTTTAAATGGTTGATACAAATTATTAGTATTTATTTAAGTTTATGTGTCATACAAAGAAAACAAATTTTTTTCTATGTTTTTGCTATTTTATATATATATATATATATATATATATATATATATATATATATATATATATATATATAAGTAAAAAATTATTAAAGCAATTTTAATAATTACTTATAAAATAATTTTTTGCTAAAATTTAACAGATAGATAACATTTTACATTGTATCAAAATCAATTAATATATATTTTTATAAAACTAATATTAATATATGTTTAGAAAAGAAAGATATAAAATATTTATTAATTATTTAAATAATTAAGATTTTAATTTTTATATGTGAAATTTGTTTTACAAGTTGAATGAGTGATAAATTAATTTTTATTTTAAACACTTAAAATTCATACATAAAATAGCAAAATAACTAAAACATTTTCATAAAATACCTTATATTAAGTCTTGAAAGTTTTAAATAGTTGTACTGAGTAAAGAGAGCAAACTTACTCAATGCTTTGACTATATATATATATATATATATATATGGTGAAATAATACATTGGCAATAAGTAAAAGTAGTAAAATTAAAACAAATAAATAATAAATTTAAGATATATTTTTTTAGAATATGTTGATATACATTTCAAATTGCATATATTTTTTTTTAAAACTGTAGTTATTAGAATACCTATCAACTATTAACTACGATTTATAATACTTAATAAAATGAAAAAAAAAAAAAAGTAAGACAAACACTGTTTTATATTTGCAATATTTCTCTTTGTTCTTTAATGTTAAAAAAAATTAAAATGAAAGATTTAAAAAAATCCTCCAAACATAATAGAATTGGTAATTTTTAATTTGATATGAAAATTAGATTTGAAATTAAAGAAAATTTGAAATGATTCAATTGAAATAGACTCAATTTAGAATGTATCTGATTCAATCGATAAATCAATTGGAATTGATATGACGTCAATTTGATTTATAATTCAATTAGATCAATTTGGTTTAAATTATTAAAATTTAAAATTTATTTAAAATAAAAATAATATATTTTATTTTTTAAAAGAATGAAATCACAAGTAACATGATTCAATCTGACATAAAATTTGAAATAATTTAACTTCTTTTTTTTAATAATTAACCTAATTTGATCAGTAAAATAATTTAACTTGAATATATTTAAAAAAAGTAATTCAAGATTAAAATAATTTAGAACAAATTCAATTTAAAATTAAACTAACTTAAACGCCACGCAACCAAAACATATGTTGCTCTATTGATGAACCATTAAGTAATTACCTCAACTATATAATTTTTGAAAATTCATATTGATATGACCCCATATGTAATGAGTTTTTATACCATGCATCCCTGCCCATATAGCATTATGGACCATAGTCTGTCACACGTAAGGGAAAGAAAAAAAAAAGACGTGTGCCTCCCCACCTTCACATATTTACACTCAATTTATAAAACAAAAGCTTACAACAAATCACGCATGTCTTGTCCACTTCCTTGCAACATAAAAACATCTCATTCTCTCACACTTTGTTTCAACGAAAACCCTTCCTCTCGCATTCTTTATATCGATGACTGTCACTCTTTCCCCATTTCAATTTTTGTTGTCGAACTTTACTACTTCTATGCCGACTTTCTCCATCTCAATTCCTTCTTTATTTTTACAGATATTTAAGCAAAATCCCTCCTATTTTCTCCTAAATGAGAATATGATAAATTATTAAGGTTTATGGTTATGTTAAATATTTGTTATGATTTTGTATATGATAAATTAATAGTGTTTATCAATTTTGAAAATTATTAGGGTTTATGGTTTTTCTTTTTCTTTTTCATTTAGAATGAGCTCTACATTCATTAATATTTGTCTATATCTTCATCACAAATGAACTTTCGGTTCATTAATATTTGCTCATAGATTCATTTGATATAAATAGGCTCATTTTGGTATAAAGTGCATGTTCATTTTTTATATTGTGTTGGTTTATTTTTTGTAAACTAAAAGTTTATTTTTAAAAACTCTAGGTCATTTTTCATTAAGTGTAGGTTCGTTAGGAATAAACTATATATTCATTTTTTATTAAGTGTATATCCACTAGTAATAAACTTCTATATGGTGATTTTGTAGATTTAATATAAAATATAGATTCATTTAATATAAATTATAGATTTATTAAGATTAAACTATAGGTTCACTTTATATAAAGTGTGGGTTCATTTTTTATAAATTAGAAGTTCATTTTTTTATAAACTGTAAGTTTATCTTTTGTAAAGTGTAGATTTATTTGGTATAAACTGTAAATTCATTTTTTGTAAACTATAATTTCATTTTTTTTTATAAACTGTAGATTCTTTTTTAAAAAAAAGTGTAGGTTCTTTTTTGTAAACTAGAGGTTCATATTTTATAAACTATAGGCTCATTTTTCGATAAAATATAGGATTGTATGTTATAAATTGTAGATTAATTATGAGTAAGAATATCAATTACCATTTAATATCAGTTATTCATATTTCACAGCAAACTTGAGATTGAAGGCAATAGCAAATAAAAGAAAGACAACACAGATATGTTGAATGATCAAGATTAGTAATCAATAGAGGATATACCATTAAAACAAATGATTCATATAGGAGATGCTACTTAATTCAATAGACCATAAAGAAAGAATCTCTTGTTCCTCCACCAAAGCAAACAAAAAAAAAAGAAAAAAAGAATCTGATGGCATAAAACCGAAAAAGAGAAAGAAAACATCAACAAATAAAAAAAAAAAAGAAGCTCAAAATGATGAAAAACAATCTGATGAACAATTACAACAATAAGAGCCTAAAGAAGAAGAAACTGATGAAGAAGAATTTGATGAACAACAAACAAAGAAAGTAGCAAAATCAAAATTCTTGCGAACAAGAATGTCACCAAATATGCTACATAAGATGATAGGAAAACTGTCACCAGAACAATGTAAAACAGTGAAAGAGATTGGATTTGGCAAACTATTAAAACTTATATTGTCCAAATGTGATGGACAATTAAGTATTTAGTAGAAAAATATAATTACTATAGGACTACACTTATTTTAGAGAATGAAGAACTAGTCCTCACTGAAGAAGATGTTAACATATTGAACTTGCCTTGTGGAAAAAACCCTATTGTTGAGGCAAAAAGTATCATCGACATAATTGAATATAAGAAACTACTACAATCATGGAGACAAAGATCGTAATTATATGTTCCAATCATACAGAAAATAGGTTTAGAAATCATCAAAAAAGGAGATGATGGAAATGATTTCAAAAGAGATTTTGTAGTATTTGTGGTTTGTCTTTTCTACAAGGCCACCAAAGCAGAAAAGCAACAAAATTTTGTTATCTCTCATTGATGTCAGCCAAATAAAAAATCTCAACTAGTTCATTACACATTCAAGAGCCTCACAATATCTGTTGAGGAGTGGAGAAAAAAAGCCAACCAGTTTCTTCATTGGTCCAATCACTTTCCTTCTAGTAATTAATCTATACATATGTTTATAATCTCAAATGCTTAAATTGTCTAGGTTCAATACTAAAAGAACACGAGTTCATTTTTATAACGTTCAATTTTAATCTCATCTTTTTTTTTTTTTTGAAATGTATAACTAGCTTACTTGGACATAGTAGAGTTCAAAGCAATAGATATTACAAGAAAACTTCCAACCCTATCAAACTAGACTACTCAAAATATACACAATAGAGTTGCGAAAAAATTAACAGAATAAGGGTTTGGAAATGGAAAATTTGATCCAAACTGAAGATGAGCAATAACAACAAGAAAAAGAACAAATCCAAACAGGTGAACAACAAAAAAGATAGTGAAGAAGGTAATTTCAATTTCAAGTATGATAAACATACAATATGAGAAAAAAAATGTCTAGCTTATAAAATACTATGCTCATTACAGAAATCTATTGAAAGAATGTCATTTGTAGTAAAAAAATAAATAAATAAATGGTTGCCACAATGATCAAATTTAAAGAAGTAATGGCAGAAATAGGAAGGACAAAATCAACAAAGCTTATGAACAAGACTTTCAATTCTATGACTGAAATATTTAATAACATTTCTAGCTCATAAGGTGGGAAAGTACCTAAAATATAGAGAAAACAATTAAAGATGATGATGATGAATTCTTCAGCAATGAAAGTGTCCTTGAAGCATTGGCAGAGCTTGAAAAAGTAATATTAAAAATAAAAAGAAAAACTAGAAAAATAATGTGCATTGGTCCTTCCTTTTCATTAGAGTAACTCCTACTAAGGTATGTCCCCAAGAGCATGAACAACAAGACTCACTGCAAACACAAGAAAATGCTAACAAATAAAGTCTGTTGGACTAGGGTGGTTAACCTTTAGCTTTCGACCTCTTTTGATCTTAACAAAGGGGATTGATCAATTCTAAATATTTCAAATTAAGTGTTATTTTGCAGCTTTTAGTTAGTTTTTACATTGGAAGTTAAATGGAGTTAAAAATCTATAAAGTAAGCTAGTGCCTTCTAATTCGCAACTGCAAACTAAACCAAGGCATATTGATAAATTAGACAGACGTATTTGTGGGCCACTTCTCTATTGCGACCAATTCAAAGAAAGAAAAGCCAAAGTCACAGACGAATTCACGATGTGACCGTGAATTTCGAAGTAACTCAAGAGGGAATCAAGTCCACAACCACAGCTTGACAAGTGTCTCAGGTGACCATTGTAAGTCAAAAATCACGATGACAACTTATGGGTAGCGATCACGAATCCTGAAGAAGAATATGAACATTTTGATAGACAAATTTGCGTCCTAAGTTGCATCCTGTACAAGAAAAATCGCGACTGCTACTTTTGTTAGCAGGTGAAAGGCAACGACTATATTTTCCTAGTGAACCAATGAGAAGCTGCCACGTGGACTAGCTGTTAGACACAAATATGATTTTCCATATGGAATTTAGATTTCGCAATCGCTAATGAGTAGTAGCAACCGCGAATTAAGACTGTCAAGTATTTAATGTAAAAATTTGTCTAGCATACTTTGAAGATTTTGTACCAATTTTATTGCAACATCTTTTTGGTGGGTAAAGGCTATAAATACCTCACCAAACAGATGTAAATGCAAGAGAATTAATAACTTTGTAACCAAACTCTTGCAATTTTGCTACTCAATCTTTTTTATTCTTTGAGATTGTTTGGTGTGAGTATAAACACCATTTGTAAAGGTTGTAGTGTGAGCATGTTAAAACACAAGTGTAAAGGTTGTTATGTTAGCCTTCAAAACACATGTGTAAAAGTTTGGTGTGAGCTTGAAAACACCGTTAATAGATAGTGGAACAACTAATTGTTGAGAATTGAGGAATGGACGTAGGGTCAATTATACCTAAACCACTATAAATCTTGTCTAATTTCTACTTACTTTCTTCCCTATCTTCTGGTTTTAATTTTTATATACCAATTCAACCCCTCCCCCCTCTCTCCTTATTGGTATCTAGGGCCAACAAGTGGTATTAGAGCTCTAAACACTCAAATAAACCTTTATTGGTGAGTGCAAGATCATGGCATAAGAGGGAATCCATTCACACCTTAAGCCTTATTTTGATGGTTCTAAGTATACTCATTGGAAGTATAGAATGGAAATCTACCTTGACACAGATGTAGTGGACCTTTGGAATGTGGTTGTCAAAAAATAAAAGCCATCGACTAAAGTAGTGGATGGAATTGAAGAACTTATCCTAAGAGAAGAATGAGTTGAAGCTCACTGGAGATCAAATGGCAAAAACAAGAGAGCAATGGCCATTCTTCTAAGCTCTCTCTCAGAAGAGATTGAAAAAGTGCAACATTGTCAAACTGCACATGTCATTTGGAAGACTCTAGAGATTTATCATGAAGGCACAACTCTAGTCAAATCAAGCCGTTTAGAGATGCATGTTACCGAATGGGAACTCTTCATGATGAAGGATAATGAGAGCATCACAGAGATGACAAATAGGCTCTTGTCCATTATCACCAACATGAAGAAATTTGGAAGAGCTCTTATTATCTATGAGGTAAACATAAAGATCATTAAAACTCTTTCTTTAGATAAATTTAGTGCTAGAGTTTGCAATATATAAGAGTCCAATCCAGAGAATAGAAAGGTTCCAACCGACGTGTTGATAGGCAAACTCTTGACTCATGAGTTAGACTTGCAAAAGGATCAACAAATGAAGAATCTAAAAGGCCAAGGAGATAAACAAGAAAAGGAAAAAGAACTTTGGCTCTTAAGTCTTTAACAAAGGAGAAAGAGGTAGAAATCACCTCTAGTGATGAAGAAAGTGACAAGGAAGAAAAGGAGCTAGCAATGCTCCCTAGGAGGACAAAGAAGTTGATCAAGATAAGAAAAGAAAGAAAAGTCTTCAAGAAGACAGCTCCTAGTCCAAGAGAGAAATCCAATGATGTTACTTACTATGAATGTGTCAAGCAAGGCCACATCAAGTATGAGTGTCCCAAATTAAAGAAGATGAAGAGATGGGACAAGGAGAAGAAGAAGAGTTTTTCAGCCACTTGGGATGAAAGCTCAAGTGAAGAAGAGGAAGAAGGAGAGGTTGCCAACATTTGTTTCATGGCACAAGAAGATTCTACAAATGAGGTAAGTACTTCCTCTCATTCTCATTCTGATTTTGAAATTGATGAGATAGATGAAGAGCTT
>CATIWR010205304.1:0-20147 GCA_949677035.1 Omphalea diandra | reverse complement strand
AACTGTTCAAGGAACAAGTGATCCCTCTCTCGTTACTAGTTGATCCTCAGACTTACTTCTTTCATTCTATCAAATATCAAACTAATCTTATTCTTGGATCTTGTTCATGAGATTTCTAAAAATAAAATCAATATTTTTGCATATTCTTCTAATTTCTATGTGCATTAAACTGCTATAGTATCCTATATTTTATTATTTTATACTTTATTCTTTCTCACCATCTTTCTTTTATTTCCTTTTGCCATTTTTATTATATTTCTTTTTCCTTCAGATAAAATAAAACCCCAGAATATTTCACAGGTCAAAGCAAAAAAGAAACTTCCAATATTTTTTCTATTTACTTTATATCTGTCAGAAAAGAAGAAAGAGAAAATTTGAAAGACTTAAGTGCCCATGACAACATCGGTCCACCACATGCAAAGGACAATCTCAATATATCTCGAAAGGGACAATCCCCCACTCCAGTTTAGAAATGCAGTGTCATGTGAAGTTTTTGACTCCAAATTCCCTACTGCTTTTGAAAATGGTTGTCTTAATCATTTTATGACTTTTTGGGTCTACTTATAATCCAAGATCTTGAAATGGGGGGACGACGGGCACAATTTTTGTACTGGAAGTAGCAGAGCCAGAAGTAGTGCGCAACCTTCATTTTCCTTCAATGTTTTTACTCGTGAAATCTTTGGTGTTGCGCCTAAATAAGTTTTTGATTAGTGATGGACAAAATGAAATCAAGTTTCTTATGTAGTATATAATAATTAATCAGGATAAGATTTTGTTGGAGTTAGATATGCTTTCCTTTCATTTCTTTAGAAGTTAGGAAGCTCTTCTTGTGGTTTGATTCAAGTGATATCTAGTGATATGCTCAATTTGAAGGACAGAACTGTGATGTAATAATAAGGGATAAAAAGAGATTATTAGTAGAGCTAGTTATCTTCTAGTCACATATACTATTTGCTAGATGAAGAGAGGACCATACGTATCCTTAAGCAACTCAATGAAATTTGAGAATTTCGACTATCATTTGATTTTAGATCAAATAATTACTAAATTATAGGAAGCTATCATTTTTATTATTTATTAAGTAATTAAACTATTTTTATATTTTTTTAATTTTATTATTTTGAATCTATATATTTAAATACTTATTTTGGCTAGCTTACATATTTGATAAAATCTATACAATAAAATTTGAAGACTATATATATTTCATATTGAGTTGATAATTATGATAAATTTTATTTCATAAAATTTTTATATGAATTAATTAAAGAAATATAGAATTACATTAGAGAAATAATAGTAATCTAAATTAATTTTTTTAAAAAATTTTCTAGGTACAAATCAAACACATTAATTTTGAATTTCAAGAAAAATCTTTTATCCAACCAAACATAAAAATACATTTTTAAAATTACTTTTCTAAAAATTTACTTTTCTAGTAAAGTGATTTCAAATAAGAATATCAAGTTTCGGCAATAACACGCCCCTTAAGATATTATATGAAAGTTTTTTTAGAGTGAAAAGGGAGATTAAAGAGAGTAATAGAAATTTGTAGAATAAAATATAAATAGAGTTAATTAATTTCATTTTGTTTGAGAGGTTTTCTTTTAAAAGAGATTAATGAATGTAAACAACTTAATTTTTTTTTGCATCTCATTCTTTAACCCCAATTTGAGAGTTAAGAAATATGGACATTTGAAAGTAAACGAAGTATAAAAACTTTACATCCATTTACTCTCATTTATATCATAAAAAAACTTACAAATAAAATTAATTCGTTGATCTCTATTTACATTTCATGTTTTTAATTTCCTCTAAGTCGCTCTTAAATGAAATGGGGTATATCAAGGTTGGATCTTCAATCTCTAACCAGGAGATTGATAAATGATATTACAATATGCCATTATCGATAAAGTTGGGTAGGCCTCAAATGAGCCCACTTCCAAGTACAAGAAACATCGAACGTTGTTATTAGGGCTTCATGTGATCAGCGTTCCCAACTCTCTCTCTCGTGGGCTTAAGTTTCAATTAGCTCATCATGAATGTCAAGCTTTTCACTGAAAAATAAAATAAACTCGTGTATTACTTAGAACGTTGGATTCTATTCTAATTGTCAATTTTCGTTTTGAACAGGAGCTGAATATATAGGAGGACAGTATTAATCACATTGCCGGTTGTTGGAGAAGAAACAAGGGCACAAGGACTACAGGTGTTGCTTCTTACGGCTAGAAATACTTTTAACTAAATAGTTGCTCATTCTTCACTAGGGACTATTAATTTGCTCGTACTTCATCTTCACACTTGGCGCTAAGCTACTCCACAATATGGGGGGTTCGAACTTAGATCTAGATCCAGCCTCAAAATTTATCACTTCCTCACAAGGACAATGATTAGATGTTAGTGGGGAAGAGATGGCGACCCACTTAAAATTAATACTAAAAGCTTTTTTTTTTAATTAGTTTTTTTTATGAAATTAATGATGTTTTAATTTTGGAGATAAGTGTAATATAGTGAAAATTGGTCCTTTTTAACTGAAAGTTTCATGTAAAATAAAGAGAAAATTTCTTTCTAATCATTAAATGAGATAAATATAATTTTTTTATTATTGAAATGTAAATACGTATCAATCATTCAATAATTAGATGTAATATATTGAAAATAATAAAAAAATTCATTAAAAAAGGTTATTTGATTTTTTAATTTAATTTTAATAAAAATTTGAAATTAAAATTTTAAAATTTGAAAGATTAATTTTATTATTACGACCAAACAAAGACTTTAAGGATTTATTTTTTTTTTTTTTCTGGGACGGGTAACGGAGAAATATAGACACTGTGGTAGAGTGTCATCTGAACCAGAAGCATGGATAGCTAACAGCAGTTTGCAAGGCAAGCATGAGAAACCCACTAACTGCTGTAAACTCCCCAAGCGAAACAACAGTCCCTAAGGTTACAATTATTTTTGTGACAGAAATAAAGGTTATAGTTATGAGGCATGCCTCTTAAGGACATTCAGAATGTGACGAGTTTGGATTATGCATGCAGAAGCTCAGAATTTTAGAAATGGACCACTATGTGACCTCAACTAATGATCAATATATTACTGCTTTATAGCTTTTTGTTAATCCTCTTATAGTCCAATAATTTCATCAGGACAGACGAACGTGATACCATATCAAAGAGGCAGATGTAGTATAGGTGAGCGAGAACGAGACAAAAGGTACTTGTTCACAAGCACTAATTAACTTCCTTCTCTTCTTAATTAAGGCCTCATTTCTGATCAATAAAATAAAATAAAAATTGGCAGTGGTAGGATTGATCCCATCATCTAATGGCGGCATATATTAATGTGTACACTGGTGTAGTGGTACCTCCCACGGATTTTAGCAGAAACATTTAAAGTTTTCTGTTGAGGTCCCATGGGTGACGCTTATGAATGAGGAATGATTGACTCCACCTTACATGAACAGAACGAGGCTTTTATATTTGTTATATACATCCAATTAAAGACAATATATTATGATGCGTGATGTTCATTATCCATTCTTTTCAATATCCTTAATTATGATGATTATATAAAAAAGAAGAAAAAAGTTTGTCCGGACTCTGAACAACTTGGATTAGTGTCGATTAATTATGTTCAAGAAGGGCATTAATTCAATTAAATAATCATTGGTTATAATTAGTAAGGTCAATTAAAGTAAAACCCAACAATAATATAAAATGTTTACATTCTTACCTCTAACACTGAATTAGAAAGGGATGCAAAAGAATGATTAGGACGTTTTTAATTCTTCTAATCTCTTTGTACATGATATTAGGGTCACTTGGTGTCAATATTCTATTCATTATTAAAATTCACAATAATTAAATTAATTAGAGAAATCCCAAATTATAATTTATACAGTAGAGTAACCAAAACATAAAAATCCATTTTTCTGTGACAATGTTATATGGTCATAAATAATATTATCACAAATGATAAATAATTTGCGACAATAATTTCAAATAGTCACAGTTGTAATAATTTTATTTTTTTTATTTTATGATTGTATGACAATATTACACAACTATTAAAAAAATTTCAAATTTTATTATTTGTGACAATTTTTATATGGTCATAAATAATATTGTCGTGAATTATAAATAATATATCACAGTAATTTTTAATTAGTCACAATAGCAATAATTTTAGTTTTTTATTTTATAATTACATGACAATATTATACAATTATCACAAAAAAATTGAAATTTTTATTATTCGTGATAATTTTATAGTTATAAATAATTGTCACAAATTATAAACAATATGTAACAAGAATTTTTAATTAAACAACAGTAATATTTTTATTTTTAGCTCATGATTGCATAACAATATTATACAACTATCACAAAAGATTAAAAATTTATTATTCGTGATAATTTTTATATAGTTATAAATAATCTTGTCATGAATTATAAATGATATGTGACAATTTTTAACTAGTCACAGTAGTAATAATTTTATTTTTTATCTTATATTTATATAACAATATTATAAAATTATCATAAAAAGTTAAAATTTTTGTTATTCATGATAATTTATATTATTATAAATAAACTTATTAAGAATTATAAATAATATGTGACAAGAATTTTCAATTAGTTACAGTAGTAATAATTTTATTTTCTTATCTTACAATTACATAACAATATTATGTAATTATCCCAATAAAAATTAAAATTTTTATTATTAGTACAAATTTTATATGGTTATAAATAAACTTGTCATGAATTATAAATTATATGTGACAAGAATTTTCAACTAGTCACAGTAGTAATAATTTTATTTTTTTTATCTTATGATTACATGATAATATTGTGCAACTATCATAAAAAATTAAAATTTGTTATTTGTGATAATTTTTATATGGTGATAAATAAGCTTGTCATGAATTATAAATGATGTGTTACAAAAAAAAATTTAAGTAGTCACAGTGTTAATAATTTTGTTTTTTAAAATCTTATTACATGATAATATTATACAATTATTACAAATAAATTAAGATTTTTTTATTTGTGATAATTTTATATGGTCATAAATAATGTTGCACGAATTATAAATGATATGTGATAAAAAATTTTAACTAATTACAATGGTAATAATTTTAGTTTTCAATCTTATGATTACATAACAATATTACACAATTATAAAAAAAATTAAAATTTTTGTTATTAGTAACAATTTTATATGGTCATAAACAAAATTAAGAAGTTCATTAATTTTTATTTAATTTAAATATAATTTTAAATATATAACAAAAATAAAAATTCTACCAACCAAAATTTCTTATTCTAAAAAAAAAAAAAGAAAAAATCCTTAAACCGTTCACGATTTAACCATTTGAAGATTTATTTTCAAATATCCCATATTTTGAACCGCATATGCCTCCTATCCAATATTTAAATGATATTTGAAAGTGATTGCTTGATAGCTTGTTTCCTCATCTCCATCTTTTTATTGATCTTGAGATTTAAGGAATAGAAGAAGGCAGATATCAAGTCACTGAGAAAAAGCTTATTGTTCAAGGCTAACCCGATGCCAAGTTTCTATTATGAGGGACCAACTGAAAAGGTATTGCACCTTTTTCTTTTGCAATTATAAAATAAAAACATGTTTCCAGTCTGTTAATTAAACTTTGAGGTTCGCAATTTTTGTGGACATGAAAGAAAATTACTGATAGTAGTAAATGCTATTTACCATATATCACGCTTTTCTTTGTGACTGCCAGCTTCCACCAACTCTGTGCTAAATCTAAAGATGGGTAGAAAAAACAGCTGCAACGATGCGGTAAATCCATCTTACACTGACAAGGTTAAAGGAAAATATAATTAGGGAAATCCTCGTAGCCTGGGTAATTGCGAAGAAGAAAACATGACCCCTGTTCAGTAATCCTACTCTTTAGAGAAAATCCAATTGCTATCAAAATTAACAGAAAAATACTCAAAATTTTATTATTTTTTTAAAATATAATTTTAGTGACAAGTAGAAAAATAATTATTTATATACGTTATAATCAAAATAGTGTTATGAATAAAATAATATTTGTGATAAAAATTATTGTCATTAATTACCTTCAAGTGATAACAATAATTGTCATTGAATACAAATATATGACAATTATAATTATGACTCTTTTATTAATTACATTTTTTTTGAGAAGCTCTTTTATTGATTATATGATAATATAATTTCATTATTATATGAATAAATTAAATTATTAGTGATAATTATAAATTATCACTACATGTATTAGTGACATAAAAAATATAATCAATGTAATTATGAGTTTTACACATAGAATTTTAGTGACTAAAAATGTTGTTACATTTTCTTTTTTGTGACAATAAAATGAAGTTGTTATTAAAATTTATTTTGACTAATCAATTAATTTGTGACAATATTAAGTGATGCATAATAATATATAAAATATTAATTACAATAAAAATTATAGCCAATTATAATATTGATAACAATAAAATTGTTGTCACAAATTAGATATTAATTATGACAATTTTATTGTCATACGTGGCATAAATTTTTAGTTATAGAAGTATAAGTTATAAATTTGGTGACAATAACTATTATAATTAAAAAAATTATTCGTAACGATTTTTAAAATTACGTGAGAATATTGAATGTCACAAAAAAAAAAGTGAATTTCTTGTGGTTTCAGAAAACACAACTCATCCCCATAAGAATCCCTAGTTGAAGTGGTTCGTCTTACGACGCACTGCAGTTTTTGGCACAAAGAAAATGACAATGATGTAAAGTTCATTTGTCTGAAACAGATAACATGGCAAGGATCAATGGATCTCGTCATTAAACTCAAATTAAAAGTAAAGGAGTTTTGCGTTGATTTGATTATATGAGACCCGTCAACAACACACATGCAAGCAAGCCAATTATCTACAAACACTGGGAGATTGCGAGTACGTATCTCAATTAATTTTAAAAATATGATTTTTTTTAGGATAATAATTTCATAATTTTATAAGCTAATATTGAGTAGTACTGAATTAAAAGATTGATTGCTAAATTACATCTTATTTGATCGGTTCTGACAATAATACAAACCCTCATTGCAACAAAGTCTGTAGGACGTTTTCAATATATGGTCGTGTCTATTTTTCTTTGCATACGGTAAGGGAAAGAGTAAAGACTGGCCTTTTGGGAAGGGGAAGAAAACGGTGCCAAAGAGCCCTTAAAGCATATTAATCTGCAGTAGGAGTATGGGCCCTTCGCATGGGGGTTGGAGGTGGGTTGTTAGCATCAAATCTCATCCCAAATTCATTGGAAACCCCCAAGCTTCTCGCTTTGGACCCATCATATGTTATTGCAACCTAACCCACCAGCTCAGATAAGACTACTTCTCTTCTCTTCTCTTACATCCTATAAAAGAAAAGAAAGAAAAAAAAAAAAACAATTTCTTACATTGTAAATTGGCTTATGTCGTGCATATGTTATTCACATTTCACATCGTTTTGGGTCTTATGAATCCTTTATTTCTAAAAACATATGATTTGTCTTTGATAGGCTTGAGCAAGTGAACTTAAGGAATTCATTGTTTAATATATAACCTAATTTGCTATACCCGCATCTTGATTTACTTATTTTTGATTTCTTAATTGTTTAAAAGAAAAAAGAGAGAGAGAGAGAGACAGAGATTTGCCCTACTGGGAATGGAACTAATAGCTACATGACACTACCTAAATGTTGACATAATTTAAACACAAGACAACAAGAAGTAGATATGATCATCATCATCACTATGATCACTACAAGACCCAAAGTATAGAAAAAGAAAAGAAATGAAAAATCATGATCACTATGGAGAGAAGCGAAGGAAAGAAAAAGGTAAAGGAGGCTTAAAGAAGTACCAAAGGGAAAATCGAATCCAAAGAAAAAAAAAAAAAAAAAAAAACCTTTGCTTTGACAATAAAAAGGGTAAAGACATGAAGAGGTGGCCTAAAGCTGTTTTATGGGTCCCTCCGAAAGGCCATAATTCTTCTTCATTTCCATCATCCAACCTATAAAAATTCTTTCGTACCGCCAAAGCAAAGGTTGAAAATTCCCACAGACGATTTTAGGCTATTACATTTCTATAGGGCATTTTGCAAAGCCACCGTTCTCTTCTAATGATCTGCATATTCTGCCCATTTTTGGATGGTAAGGAGGAAGGCTATTGTTATCATTCATTACCCATTTTATCTTCATTGCTTCTCCACTACCATTTCAGCCTTACAGTTGTCCATGAATAAAATGACAAAAACAAAAAGGTCAAAATGCCTGTCTGTCCATTTGTGACTTTGGTGATTCTTCTAAATTTTAATTTGTCATATGATAAGCTATGAAAATATATTTTTATTCTTCTCCTAATCTCCATCTAAGTACATATTTGTTAATTTATGGACAAAATTAGCATATTCTTATCGTCAAATACAGTAATATTTTTTAAAAAATACAAAAGAAAAGCAGTATGACATTAGTTTATGATACTAATTATTCGCATAATTAATCAAGTTTGGTGTCGCTTTCCATCTATTGGTTCACCCGACACAACATGGAACTAATCCAATAAATCTTATATTACTTTTAGCCATTTCGAGAACCAACTACTGGTATTCAAATAAATCTATAACATACCCCAAGAAGAATGTTCAACTCATATTATTTTATTTTATTTTATTAATTTTTTTTTAGATATAATTCAATTAACATGGTTTAAAAGTAGAAATTAAGCAAGATTAATAATAACTTCGCCAAATGGAAGGTCTGTGACAGCTTTTTCCACATGGCCTTCATGCCAAAAACTTGCAAAATAATTCATGTGCCTGCAACTTTGAGCATAAGAAAAAACGAAGATTGTTCTCTACCGTTCCATGCTGCCCATTTTAACACTGACTTTTTTGCATTCTTGAATAATTGTAATTAGCCAATTAAGTATATACTTAATAGAGTAGGCCAAATTCGATCGAATTTCAATTTTCAAGAATTTAATTATTCAATAGTATAAATTGACTTGATTTGGTAAATATATACCGAATTCTACCTGGAAAAACACATACAAAACTATTCAAATCCGTGAATAAACTAATATTTGCAACTGGAAAGAACAAAAATGTTATTATTCAAGGAGGAAACAAAAATAGGCACAACGAAAAGTTCCACCAAACATTGAGTAAATAGTCACTAACAGACGACCTTTCCACTTGTCTGCAGTACGAACTCTCTATTCCATTATTAATTTATTATTTCTCATCACAAAAAATAAAATAAAATGGACACACTTTGATTAGGATACATTATATATGCTATCATTCTAGCTGGCAAATGGAGTTTCCATTTCGCCCATAGGTGCTTCTGAGGACTGAAGAAGCAATCTCCTTTATCCACTTTCCTCACCAATCCTGATTTTTTTTTTTTTAAATTCTTTGAGAGGTAAGTGATTAATGATGATAAACTGTATTAATTATTATTAACACAATCAAGGATAAGCACGGTCAATAGCGTGTGGAGTTGTATCTTTGCTATTTATTTATCGGCTTAAATTAAACTCGATCGATTCCTTAATCTCAAATTTATGTTAATTGGCTTAATTAAAACCATCGCCATCTAATAATAATAATAATAATAATTGGGCAGCATTTTTCTAATGTGCATGTTGATTATGTTTCATTATCAATTGATGTTGGTACTCAAAATTGTTAAGCCCCTCAATGATAGTTCTAGTTCACTGACAAACTTTGATTAAAGGCTAGTAACATTCTCAAGGGACAACCTGCGCATAATAACGCAAGAATTCTTCAATTTCTTCTTAGAAAATGACTACGGGTATTATTTAGAAATTGAAGGCTAGTTAGGGAAGACAATTTTTTATTTTTTTTTTAAATGAAAGCATCAATGGTTTTATTGTTGCATGAAAAAGACTGGGTGCCTAAACGGAAAGGAACAATGGTGGGTCATATTAGGAGACAATCATACGGGCATGATAAGATTGATATAGTTGTTCATATGTACACAAAATTCATTTGGTGATTGAAAATAAGGTCTATGAAAATAGTTGGCAAATAATTATCGGATAACTTCGGTGTTAATGATTAAAGTATACATATATTCAAATCAAGTTGTTAGCTAGTAATTTCAAGACCATGACTTCATTTATTCTTATAGTACGGTTAATAGCTAGAAGTTGTGCAAAAGAAATAAATAAATTATGAAAAGAAAATTAATGTAGTATATATTGGCTTAACCTATGCGGAGTACTTGATAAATTATGCAAATATTTAAGCAAATGCAATTAAAGCTAAATTTGCAAGACCTTTTTCTCCAATGTGCAATAAAAGAAGTGGTTTTATTCACGTTACACTAAAGAAATAAATTAAATGTAGACTAATTGTGTACAATAATAAAACTCAATTATGATTTCTTTGAAAGAAGACCTGAGCCATAGATCACATCTGTCTGAAATAAGACTAAAATCCATGTGATGGGAAATGGGAGATTGCTCCAAAATTGAGATATGGTTTGAAGGAAAAATCAAAAGGAAGCAAAGAAGTGGAAATTAAGTTGATAGATTAGCATCATTGCCTGATTGATTCAGAGAACCTTACGCCACTGTATACCCGTGCAATAAAAGGGTGTTGTTATTAACCGGGGATGGGTTAACCGAAGTGAAGTGATGGATATGGACTAACTTCATAATGATATAAAATTTTAATTGGGGTGAAACTTCATCAGCTTAAACATCATTGGAATTACATATGCAGCCTAACAAAACTTTCAATTAAATCCAAAGAAAAAAAGCCAAATGTCATCAATGTTGTTGTTAATATTGCAACTAAACCCCTACACCCGGGGACACACAAGGTGTTTTGGGAATTCTTGAGTCTACGTTGGTAAACAGAGTTAGATTAGGATTTTTTTTAATAAAAAAATTGTGCATTTGTTTTCTAGCGTTAAAAGAAAAATGACATTCAACGCGCTGATTGTATATTTTGTCCTCATTTTGGCCTCTTTTTTTTTAAAATATATATATATAGAATGAGAGTTCTGTTGTGGATGGAAGGTCTTCTTCTTCTTCTCCGTGCCGACGCTGTCGGTTTCGGTAATTAAAGGGTAAGCTATAACCAGGGTTATGTGAAACGTGGTCACTGTCTTTCTAACGAGAGCAAAATTTGAGGTGGTCCCTACGTTGCAGAACGTAGAAACGTGTGGGTACGTGGGGACCCTCTGTTCCTTTTTTTGACCTTTTAACTGCCCCTTGGATTCTGTTCCTCTGCCACTCTTCTTCCCCATTTTACTTTTCTAGACTCGCCTCCATTTTTCAGTCCTTCTTCTTTTCCCCCTTTTTTATTTGTTTTTTTACAAATTACGAACTCTTAAATCTCATATTATCAACATCAGAAGAAAGGTAGGTGGGTAGTATGGTATCTTAATTGGTGTGTTGGTTAGTTGCAAGCACAGCAAATTTTGTCCATCTTTGCTTAAATGCCTTTACTATAGCAATTCTGTGGCATCGGGTACTCTCACTATTATTACTCATGCGCTCCCACTAAAATGATAAGAGGAAATAAAGTTTGTTCAATACTAACTTTTAGTATGTATATTGTTCTCGAGTTTCTTTTTTTTTTCCTTTATTATTGGTCAATGTGATAGTTTGCCTTTTTTTTTTAATAGAAGACAAATATATTAAGCCAAAGATCTAAGGACATCAAGATATAAAATTCTTTTTAAGAATAGGCAAGATTTGAAATCTAAAGAGAGTTGCCCCCTTTTTTTTCCTTGCGATTTAGTTATACAATGGGCTGTTTTATTGGCTAATCTAGAACTTAGCCAATAAAAGAGGTTAATCTTAGGTGAATATCGGCTATAATTGTTTCAATTCATATCCCGCATATTAGCTGAATCAAATTCTAAATAAATTTTTAAATATAAAGTTAGAGAAAAAAATAAATTTTATTATTTTTATTTATTTTCAAATAATAAAAATTTACAATCAATCTTTCTTTTCTTCCTTCCATGTTTTACCACAATTCAAACAAAAATGAGTGTACCGATAAAAGGCCTAAAATTTTCATTTCTATTTCGGAGGTCTGGAAGGTGCAATCCACGCGCCTCGGGCAGTTCAGTTGTCCCAAGTTTCAAACTGCCACATGGCAAATATTTCACGGCTGTAATTGCTTGTGATGTCTAATCATGATGATCTGTTGTCTTAAAATTTGTCCTCATTAAATTTATTATCCAGCTCACTTATATAATATATTATTTAAACCAATTATTATTTAAACAATTTGACCTCAATAAAAAAAAAAAAAAGGTTAAGCAGATTAAAATGGGAAAAGAAAACGAGGTTCTGTGTGTGGCAGACGGTGCTGAAAGTGAAGCAAAGTTCAGATCAAAGCTCAGTCCTGATTTGACATTTTTGGGAACCCTTTGATAGTTCGCTGCTTTGTAACTGTATCCTTTGAAAATAAAACAACAGTACCATGCATTCATTGTTAATCGGGATTCGAATTTTTGTGTACCCAAACAATTTTTTTTTTCTTTAAATGAAGTTATGATAAATTTCTTTTTTTAATTATTTTGTGATTTTATTTGTCCTATAAGATTTGTTGTTGTATAAGCTTAGGGATGTCAGTACTTGTAATTTTGAAAAATTAAGTGCTAAGATGATAAAATTTATGATTACGCATCCATGTTACACATGATGAGATCATAAAAATGTGCAAATATTCAGAAATACAACAAACATAACACAATTATATTTTATATGGTTGTTTTTTTAATAATTTTTTCTACAATGACTTTTATTAATAAAGAGTCTTTTACCAATTGTATTTTAACAAAAATCTAAATTCAATTAGAAATAATTTTACAAATACTTGTCTCAAATAATTTTTTTTAAATTTCATTAAAATTTTAAGTCAAATCCTAATAACAAATATAGAGATTTTTTTTCCCTCTTCGATGGATATAAATTCTTTATTCACTTCAACTTTTGTCAAATATATATATTGGATACATTCAGATGCAAATTCCAAATGCGGGAAGGGCAGCACAAGAGATTACCAAATATGTGAAGATAAAAAGAAAAGAGAAGGGGGGAAAAACTGAATAAATCTGAAAATCAATAAAGTTTGCCAATGCAGTTATTGATGAAAACAAAAGCTTAAAATGGTTGAAACTGTAAAAGGAGATCATTATTTCGTAGTAAAACGTCTAATAAAAACAAAAGTTTAAAAGACTTTTACCTTATCTTTGACAAATTTTTAGGAAGAGAAGAAAATAAATTTTATTTTATTTTTTTATTTTTTTTTCATATTTAGATAAAAGAAAGAAAAAATAAATTTTATTTTTCTTTATGTATTTTCTTTCTCGCATTTGGATAAAGAAAAAAAAGAAAAACATTCAATTGAAATATTAAGAGTAAAAAGATAAATTCATTATAATTTTATTTAATCATCACATTTTCTTTCAATTTTATGAAATAAAGAGAGTCAAATATGAGTTATTTATCTTTCTTTTTTATTTTTATTTTATTTTTAAATAATAAAAATTTATAATTCTTTTTTTTTCTTATTGGGTTAATAATTCAGAACGACGGAGGAACTATTTTTAGGATGGAAAATTGCAGTTGATACGAGTCGTGTCAAATCATTGCGGGCACCCAAAACACCGCATGATCTTCAGCCACTGTCGTTGAAAGAAACATTGGTAGATGCCTAGCTACCTATACATACTTTTGTTTCTAGTTTGCCTGTGTGATGCCTATTTTTCATCCAAACCCACCTTATCAAAATAGATACGCGCGGTACATACCATCGGTGAAAACCAGCCGTGCACGTCGTTTTCCATTATATCAACATCGCTTTACTGTCGTGATTTAAACTGGTAATATTAGTAAGTAATACTCTATAATTAATCAATTTTATGTCAGCTTCTAAATACATGCATGGAACAAAATCAATTCATTATTGGGATTGATTTTGTCCGCACTTTTTTTTTGGTTTACAATTTTATTACTTGGGCTTTTCTGTGGGAGATAAATGTGTGGGGAGTATATATATATGAGATGTTGAACTAATTGAGTTAATAAGTTCCAAGAAGCATCGTTGATCATGCAATGTTATTTCCTCTCCCTAAAAATAACAACAATAAAAAAAAACAATGCAAATACGTTTTTTTTGTTTAATTTTCACCTACCACTGTTTGTTAGGTAACATTTATAATTGTTTTTCTCTCAAAATCTCAAAAGTAAAATCCAAGAACAATCAAGTCTAGTAGGCATGTACTGTCAATATCAAATCTTAAACACAAAAAGTAACAATTGACCATAATCAATTGGATATGATATATAAACTAAGAACCGTCAATCAAAAAATTGAGTATATATGCAAAAACTGTCAATTGAATGATATTTAAGTAAGATTTCACCGTCAATAAAAAAGAAATCAATAGAAAAGAGAACAAAAAATAAGAATTGAGAAATAATATTGTATTTTTATGTAAAATGGTTTTGAAACCTCTTTCTTATATATTAGCTTGGTTTAAATGCAAGTGTTATAGAAGAATATTAATTGAATACAAAGTCTATATACAGATAGTTACATATATACACAAACTCTATCTATTAACATTATTTTTTTATTTTTATAGGCCTAACCCAAAATCAGTTCTGAAAAGCCCATAATATAGTCACCAAAATTCAATCTCACGCCACTCCACGCAATGTTCAAAACCACGATTGCTAAATCTAAATGGCCTAAATCCACATGCTTATGACAAAAAGGCTGAGTGTAAATAATGCCCCCCACAAGTTCATAATTTCATGAGCAAAATATGGGTTGTACTTTCATAAAAGCCTTATTTTCGCCTATCGATTGCCCAAACTCTGCCCGAAATTGTTGTCTTTGCTTTTGGAACCTTCTCTTTTGAGTTTTCATCATTTGGGCATTTGCAGGTTACCCAAAGGCAATACGATAAAAAACTACCTTCTTGGGGTTATGATCCTTCTAACGATCAATCATAGTTGTGTTTGATTTGAAAGTCTTCCTTGGTCGATCTACCTTATGTTGTTTAAATCGATCGACCTCTACTGGCCTCTTTGTTGACTTAGTAACACTTGGTCAACGCTTGCCCATCTGCCCATAAGTAATTCAAACTTTGAGAGCTTGCCCAATCTATATCAGACAACATGAGAATAAGAAACATTTGGGCTTTTATAAGATTCATAACTTGGCCTTTACGGTTTGCATTTACTCCTTGGCGATTACACTTTGGCCAAGGGTTTGAACTCATTGTGGCACATTAGGCACACTATTTTCTTTGCTTCTTGCACTTGGTCATTAATTGAGGCGATGAGTTTCAACTCTACATGCTTATCAATCACAATTGGGATAATGTGCTTCTTATCACTAGTGACTAGACATTCGACCTTATTTCAACTACTGGTTTGTTATGGTTGACCGAAGGGTCTGTGATTGGTTTATTTCCTTCAACATTCAATAACATTAGTCAACCATGGAAATAGTAACTTTTGGTAAAGGCTCAATCTCTACCAATGCCTTATTTTTTTCGGGGAAAACAGTCCTACCCTCTTTGATGGCCTTTTGCACCACATTCCTGAAATTAATGCAATTCTTTGTCGAATGCCTCCATACATTGTGGTGCTTGAAATAATCCTTCCCTTTTCTCTCCTCTAATGGGGGAATGATGTGACCATCAAAAAGCTTAAGTTGCACATCTTTCAATAAGCAGTCAAATATTTCACTTACCTTGGTCAAGTTGAATGAGTAATCTTTTGCTATCTATCTAGTCTTTTGCTTGGCCTTATCTTTTTTCTGAGGCTTTGGCTTGGTCAACGTTGAGCATTCATAGCCTTTTTAAAGTACCAATTTGACTATGTTTACCTCTTCCTTGTATGAGTTTGAACTATCATAGTCCAAAGCAGTAACATAAGTATCCTTGTAATAGGTCCTTTAGAGGACGGTTTTTTTTTGTTCAACTTCTTGTAATAACTTTTCAAAATTAGTCGCCTTGGCACTCAACTCATAGAGATCTCTGAACTTATATCTCTCAAAGTGTTTTCTAATCTCAAAAAGCAACCCCTTCAAGTCAATAACGACATAATTTGCCTTAAAAAGTTTAGTGTGGCATAAAGTTCAGACTTGCTGAACGTAAGGATATATTTCTCGATCGATTATCTTACTAGCTGTCGTGTTTAAGTGAGGCCAACTAGAGTGATTGAAGGAGGGGCCTTATAAAATTCATTATAAAACTTCTCCTCCATCAGTTTCCAACTCACAATAGATCCAACTGGATGGTTGGTGTACCATGTAAAGGTAGTCTTAGTGAGGGAATTTCTAAATAGCTGTAATTTTTAAAAATCTTTGGTCTCTACTTCTCTACATGCCACATAAAATCGAGAGACATGCTCTACTGTCGAATCATTATGCTCTCCTAAAAACAAGGTAAACTCTAGAATTTTGTAACCTTTCAGGAAAGGATATAATTTATCTACCTATTCGGGCTACGACTTTGAATAAGCCAACCTTGGTAACGATTTTATGTCCACTCTCATCTTTTCAAGAGCATCTATCAACGTGCAGCAATCCAAGGAGCTTGGATGATATTCATATTTTATACTGAGGTTGAGATGCTTACTTTCCCATAACACTTATCTAGGGAATTATGTTTCTAGTAGCATCATAAGTTAAAACCATACCTAGCCCTAGGCTATTGGGTTGTGCTATTGGTAAGATGGTAATTGAATATTTAGCTAGAACACTTGCTGGAAACTACCTTGAGAAGCAGATATGCCTTCCTAGCCGAATGAAGAATCTCTAGACACTTAAGGATTTGGGAGAATCCCTGGTTCAACATGACTAGGGTGAGTAAGAATTTGCACTGCCCCCCCAGTTCTCGAAAAGCGAAAGACCTTCTTGAGCTAGAGGCCTCAGTAGAGAATCTCTTATATGGGGTTGAGGCTTACCTTCCCTCTAGGAGGGTAGTCAATTGATCGAAGCAATCGTTCATTTGATCCAACTCCATCTGAATATCTTTTTGAGTGGTCTTGTTATCTTTTACTAGTAGCCGAATTACTGTGGCGATCTGATTAATTATGTTATTGAACATGGTGTGGTTCTCAACTGCGATTTGGCCAGTGATCTGCGAGTAATCAACGGTTGCTAGGACAGGTTGTCTAGGCATGAGAGCATGCCTTTAGTAATTGGTCATATTATCCGCTTGAGTTGGGTCATTGGCTTGTAGATTTTTGTTGGACTTATTATTTGTCATGCTCATAACAACTTTTATCTAGGTAATTTGTTCTCCCAATTAGCCTAACTCGTTACGCCGTAATTGATACTTAGTCTTTACTGGCATACAATGATTCCACTGAGAGTGCCAAAAAGATATTTTTCTCCCAAAATCTCAAGAGTAAAATCCAAAAATAATCGAGTCCAGAAGTCAAGTACTGTCAGTATCAAATCTTAAGGACAAAAAGTAACAATCGATCGGAGTCAATTGAATCTAATATATAGCGTAAGAGCCGTCAATCAAAAGATTGAGTATATTGGCAAAAATCATTAACTCAATAGTATTTAGATAAAACTTCACCGTCAACAAAGAAGAAATTAATAGAATAAGGAACAAAATAAGAAATTGAAAAATAATATTATATTTCTATGTAAAATGGTTTTGAAACCCTTTTCATGTACATCAACTTGGTTTAAATAGAAGTTTTATATAAGAGTTTTAACTAAATACGAAGTTTGTCTACAAAGAGTTATATATATTCACAAACTTGATATACTAACATTATCTCTTACTTTTATAAACTTAACCCAAAATTAGTTTCGAAAAGTCTATAATATAGTCACTACAACCCAATTTCAAGCCACTACCCATAGTATTCAAAAATCACGATTGCCAAATCTAAAAGGCCTAAGCTCGTATACTTGTGAAAATAAGGCCAAACATAAGCAATAATATAATTTGCGGCAATAATATAATTTGATTGTCTGCAGTGAAATAAAATATCAGTTTAAGAGAATGATATTATCTTCTTACTTCTCAATTTATGGTTACATGTGACACTTGAGTGACTTGAATTGTGTATTCAAGTTAGCCAATTTACAAATTGAAGTCAAAAAATGGAAAATCTTTAAGTTAAGCTGTTTTAGGACTTGGCTTTAGTCAATGTATTAGCCATATTATTTTTGTTGAAGAAGAGAGATTAGGCAGATAATTTATTACCAAGTCCGCGGATTAGGCACAGCGTGTGGGGATCAGCTTTGCATATATTGTCTAGGATTTGTAGGCTAGGTAATTGTGATCCTAAAATCTCCGTCGGAATCAACTTCTCATAGTGGGCCAGGTTAGGGAAACGGAATCAAGAGGAATGCAAAGTAATCTCGATCAACGGCTGAGATACTGCTATTTATGAGATGTGCAAGTAAGTAGAAGCACATGGTGAGGCTTCACCACTTTGAGATTATAAGCTGTGACGGTGATCCAAAATTCCAACACACACAGATTATATACACAAACACATACACAGAGCTTTCTAAATATCGCACACAGCTAAGCTCAGCCATTGCTTCTGGCACAAGCGTTGAGGTGTCATCCGCCATTTTCTGAATCTCAAGGGACAAGCCCGTCAATTCGCTCAATCAACGCTCCCATGAAAATAACCATTTCTTATTCTAATTTAATTTATTTCTTTTTAACCTTTTAATTTGATAAAAATAAAATAATTTAAAGGTGATAGTTTTGGAGGTCTTGCAACGTCTTGCCTTTTAAGTGATATTAGAGAACTGAATATGTTTACTTTCTCACCCATCTGGTTCCACCACCACCACGACCACGGTGGCTCCATCACCACTCCTACTCCATCTTTAACAATCTCAAATCCCTAATTTTAGATCGACATTTATCTCTCACGTTACAGTAATCGAGTGATCGATAGATAAATCCACTCCTTATCCGTATCCAAATAGAAGCTACATTTTGAACTGGTGAGTTAGTTTTCCTGCGCAGAATACGCTTAATGTTGCCGTATAGGTCTATTTCTTAGGTTGTAGGTGAGAATGGTGTGATAGGGAAGAAAGAGGGAATCAGTGAGGTTAGCGTGAATAATCCGTTTGTTTGTGATGATCTTTTGGAAAACAATATTTGGTTTCATTTTGGACAGTTGCTTTTTTTGTCAAACTGAAGATTCTACTTGTTTTTCTTTCGCTGTCGGTGAGGGAGATTTTTTTTTTCTTTTCCTCAATATAATCTCTTCTTGGTTTCCTTCATTTCAAGTTTTTACTTTTTCCATTTTTATGTGTTTCCAGTTTTGATGTGGTAAAGCCATTTTAGCTGAAGCAGATGCACAGCTAAAATGGCTTCTCCATTTTTTTTTTTTATATGGCAGCAGTTTCGATAACTTTCTTTGAGATTTGGTCTCTGCTCATCACTTTTGTTGCTTAGTAAACTGATTATGTTGTGAGTTTACCTTTTCTGTTGATATATTCCGGTTTGTACATTTTTTCTACTCCACTCACTCTATCACTCCATCCTCAACTTACATTTTGGTTAACATACATATATGCATTTTTTTTTTTTTCTGAAAAGTTATGTGGTTGATTATGTTTGGTTCCATTTTTGAATTATGAGATTTTAAGATCTTTTTTTTAAAAAATATATTAACTTGATTAGATCTCTGCTTTATGCATGACCTTCCTGCACTTTAATTCGAACCTTCAAAACTTTGATGGTCTTAGAATTTCAACCACAATAAATCGCTGATTTATATCTGAAAATTGAAGTTATGATAATGCATGCCATTTTATTTTGTGATTTTTTTAAAAGATTTTTGGGACTTCATATCGTGGAAAACATTTAATTCCTCTGTTTTTTTTTTTTTAGTTGTTGTGGGGGGGGGGGGGGGGTTGTTTGTATTAACAGAATTTATTAATTAATTTTTTTTGATAATTGGTACTTCCTTAAAAATGTTTTTAATGCATCTGTTTCTCACTCAATTTCTACATAACAGATTAATGGATCACTTGCAAGGAGGGCTATAAGAGAATTGATGGCTAGAGGTTTGATCAGGATGGTTT
>CATIWR010205294.1:0-20948 GCA_949677035.1 Omphalea diandra | reverse complement strand
AATAATATGATTATGTTCTATTACATGTATATATGATTGAATTGTTACATGTTACATGGGAATACAGGCCAAGTGAAAATTAAATGCTCTTAACGATTACTTTGCATATCATTTGTGAATAAGCACTTGCATGTGGAACTAAAAGGGGCATTGTGATCGATTTGTCAAACACTTGCAAATCACAGGAAGATGGACCAATAGGTCCCAAATCATATGTCAAATGAATTACAGGAAGATGGACTAATAGGTCCCAAATCATATGTTACATGAATCACATGAATATCCCGAGAGTAATGTTTTCCTTGCTTGGTCATGACAAAAACAAAGCTATTGCATTTGCACTTGCATAGTCAATTATTATACTTGCAATGTATCTTGATCATATTTGATTATAGATTATGCCATGAGAATTTGATTATTGTTTTTATTCACTGAGTCGCGACTCACCAAATCGCAATTATTTTTTAGATACTGAAGCATAGAGTTTGGACATTTTTATGCATAAAGACACATGGAACACAGGTTGTCGGCTGAATTCCAACTCTCTCTCCTTACGTCATGTGTATACATTTGATAGGAACTAGTCATGGTCACTGGTCCTGACATTAGTTAACACATGTGTACATTAAATACATATGGGATTATATATGTATGATGAATAAACCTTAATATGTATGCATTTCTGAACATGAAATTCCATGATTTGCAACTGAAGACAATAGTTACAGTTGGTGGTATCAGAGGATTCAAGCACACGTGAGGTAGACGTGCAAATCCTAGTGTGTAAGACATCGCGAGGCCAACGAGCAAATCCTGGATGTTTAGTACTCTGATAGGTACTGATTGTAGCATTACAGATTGTGGAAAAAAAAAACTGGTATCAAAGCAAATATGAATATGGCTATTACATATGTTTCTCTAAGATATCCTATAAACTAACACTTATATAACTTAACCTCAAGCTTATCAAATAATAAACACATAACATAAGTATCACCTTACCAAATCTTTAAGCATAACAATTTATATGGAATTTTATCTTTCAATTTAGAAGGAATATTATTAAGAAGCATGTCATAAAAACCCCAAAAAGAATACCATGTCTAATTTCCTTTTAGACATACCATTATGTCGTGGTGTTCCAAAAGGTGTTGATTATTAGAGAATCTTATTCTTTGTTTGACAATCTTGAAAATCTTAGCTCAAATGTTCACCATCTCAATAAAATCAAAATATTTTAAGGAATTTACTAATATAATTTTCAACCACTTATCTAAACTCTTTTAACTTCTTAAAAGCGTCAAACTTGTATTTCACTAAATATGTATCCATACATATAATGGTCATTTAAGAACATAATGACCTAAGATCATTCATCCTTTGCATGAATTCACATTAGTCTATTCTTACCTATGAATGTTGTTTTAGTCATCTTAGCCAATGAATATGGTTCATAAGTTCCATATGATTCATAATCAAATGGATTAACATACCCCTACTCAAGTAAACTTGTGATTTTAGTCTCATTGATATGATATAATCTATAGTTACAAAGGAATGCCACATTATAATTATTATAATTAAACTTTTTATTATTTATGTTAAAAATTGAGGTAGAAAGGTTTAGCAAATACAAACTACTTGTTAATGCTCCATTCTTATAATAATTATCTTTATTATTAAAGGAATAATTGCTTCCCTTAATAGCAAACTTGTATTCCTTCACATCTAAGTATGAGATGGATATTTTTCTATATAGTACAAGAACAATTTCTTAGATTTATTACTAAGCAAAATGGTAATGTGAAATCATAAGTCTCCACAACATAGGCAACATGTAACAACCATTTTCATTTACAAAACATGGCATTCATGTCCAAAAATACATATGCATAAAGTTTTTATTCATCATACATACACAATCCAACATATATTTAATGTACATAAATGTTAACTAATGTTCAAGGCTAGTGACTATAAACTGGTTCCTATCTAGATGTATGTACATGACATAAGGATAGAGAGAGTTGAAATTTGACCAACAACTTGTCGTCCATGAGTCTCTAAGCAAAACTTTATGCACCAAGGTATTTGAACCCTATGCTTCAATATCTGAAAAGTATAATTATGATTTGGTGAGTCGCAACTCAATGAATAAAAACTATAATCATATTTTTTATGGCACAACCAATAATCAATTATCATTAAGATACATTACAAGTATAACAATTGACTATGCAAGTGCTAATGCAATAAATTATTTTTTTATCGCGACCTTGCAAGGCAAACACTGCTCTTGAGAATTTAGGTGATTCAAATGACATTTGATTTTGCTAGCCAACATATAACAAGTGAATCATTTGATCAATAACATGTGCCAATAGGACATATTGGTCCCTTTTCCAAGTGATTCACAAGTGTTTGACAAGTCAGTCACAACATCCTTTTAGTTCCATATGCAACTGTTCATTCACAATGGTATACCAAGTAATCATTAAGAGCATATATTCAATCACATATACATGTAGTAGAACATAATCAAATCATAAAATTACACACATACAAATTAGAATCTAATTATGGTTTTTACTCACCTTTTGATGTGACAAACCTTTATAGTAGGTTTGGTTCTCTCTCCAAGGCTTCCTCAAAGTGTTGAGATCCTAAAATTTGATACATACATGGTTATAAGTATGTAAAAATTATTATCAATGCTTGGTATGCAACTATGACATGATCCATGCAAGTGGACCTAGTGTTTATGCATGTTTTCCTTATATGGCAGCCTGAGCTTGCAACACTCTCATAATAATAACTCTAGATATTGTTATCAAAATGACTTCATTCTTTTTTAAACTAAACTAGACACATAATGATACAACTTGATCAAATTTTAGATTAATATAATACATATAGAAAATGTGGTGAATTTTAAAATTTGCCCTATTTCAATGTCGTCTCAGTCTAAGTAAGTCTTACATTCTTCGGTATATCTTGAATTGTACAAATCAAATTGCAAAAATGATTCACCAAAAGTTAAAAAATACATAAAGGAAGATTTTTCATGTTTTACTAATTGTATAACTCAGTATATAAAGTCACTAAAACAAATGACCAATATCAGAGTGAGCAGGTTTTCAACACAGTGACAATCAGTCATGATGAAGGAGCAATATCTCAACAACCATTCTAGATTTGACAAAAATATTTTACAATATTATAGATAACACATAAATATACAACTTTAAAGTTTGTCACATCACCAAATTCTGAATCTATGACTATCAAATTCTTGGAAAATAGAATTAAAAGACAGGTGAGGTTTCATCTAGGTATAGAGTCAGTCAAAATCAATGAGCCACATCTCTTTCCACACAACAAATCAATCAAAACTACTTTACAGGTACTTAGAGGGGATATAATCCAACAAATTTTATGTTTTACACTTTGTCTAAATCAACACATAAAGTCATTCAAATATATGAAAAGTGAAACGCTGAGATTATTTTAGCTAATTGTGAACCATCCCTAATTATGGAGCCATATCTCTTCACACACACAAATCAAGCAAAACCATTTTATATACATTTAGATGGGGCATAAAGCTATAACTTTCATACTTTTCACTTTCCTTAATTCCTCTTCTAGTGTTATGAACTAGTGGTACAAAATTATTCTCTAACAATAAAACCAACATAATCAGCTCTTGTTCTCTTGAATTGCAACTTCTATCCAAGAGTTCTACCTCAAAATACTCCATAATTGTCACTAACCATGCATGATTACATGTCATGAGGGGTTAATTTCATGTGGGAAGAAGATAAATTACTTACCTATTGTCGTAGAATCAAAAAACCTTAGGATTCTTTCCTAGGCAGCTCACTGTTCTCCCTCACCTTCTTCTTCTTCTTGTTCTTCCTTCCTTCCTTTCTTTCTTCCTTAGGTCTCTCTTTCTTCTTCTTTTCCTCATGTTTAACCCCTCTATTCTGATCCTAAAGGGTGAAAATTTTCGCTTGTAAATCTATTACAACAAGATAGAATCACAGTGTTTCACTTATATTTGTTGGAAGTTCACTTTCCTCTTTTAGTCCCTCTTCTTCACTCTTTAAGAACTTCCTTCCATCTCCTAACCCCTAGATGCTCCTTATACTTTTAAATAAGCTCTATAACACCATTATTTATGATGCTATAACATACACATAACATAAGATAGTTTGCCATGCAACTATACAAACATTATATATATGTTCAAGTGTCCCAAATGCAATTATGCAAGTGTCATCGTCATGCTTGTCCAATTCACATGTCTAAATAATCATTTATCTAATGCATATGTTCCTATGGGATTTCAAATCATTTATGCAATGAATATGTTAATGTGATAATGTCAATGAATGTGGATGGGGATGTTACACAATAACCTTTACTTCATTGCTCACTCACAAGTTAACTTCACCTTTCTCTAACATTATATTCCCTTTTAATAGTTACATATTATTGCTAATGTAAGATTCTTGTTTGATATCGTATACCAAACTATCTTGATAGTAGTAGACATGTTAATATTAATCACAAATAAGTGACTAGGAAAAGTTTTACTAAGCCTTCATTTAAGTTAAAGAAAATGATTATGATCTTTCTTTTTACGACCCCTCTTTCCATACTAAAAGCATGCATAATGATTGTATTTCTTATCTTTATTCATAGCATGTGCACCATATAACCTTTGAAAGTGCACCATCATATTATTTGTAGTCATCACATAATATCTAGATAAGAGGTCATTCGACATAATCCTTAACATTAATCGTGAAACTTCTTAATCATCATTGAAATGATGATTATAAGTGTTAGTGATCAATTCTACAATCCTCAATGGTGATGAAAGGTAAGTGAATCTATAAAGAACATATAACCTATTTTCATACTTAAGAACATTTCTAAAATTATTATACTAGTCTAAGAAATTTGGTCAAGTTAATAGGCCGACATCAAGTATGCTACGCATAAGGCCTCAATCACAATTTTAAATTAAAGGAGGCAAAAAAATTTTACATGCAGTTATACATAAAAAAATTTATTTATGTGATACAAATAAGTCATACTAAATACTTAAAACTTGTAATATTATTTATAAATAATCTTTATTCAAAAGATAAATTTGAAATTATTCTATACAAGAGAGGAAAAATAACAAAATAATGAGAATGAAAATATCCATGAAATGAAGGAGAATTCACCTATTTAGCTAATGGTAATTGAATTGATGACAATTATCTACCAAACAAAGTAATTAATATATGATAAATTTCATGAAATATTTTTTAATAATTAAAAAAGAGAGCTAATGTGTAGAAAGATAAAAATGGTGCAAAAAAATATTAGTTAGAGGGGAATGTTTGTCCTACAATAAAATCAATATGTCAAAAAATGATTAGAATATGTAATTCATTGTTGGGTTTAAAAAATTATATTTTTTGTTAAGATCTTACCTTTGACATCAAAAGAATGAGGCTAGCTCTTTAGCTTGATCATTTTCTCCCTTTTTATATTGTGTCTTAGAGTATGTTAAGGGCGAAGACTTAGGGCTCTATGATCCTTATTAGTTAGCTTCATGTCTTAATTGCATTATGTATTATTAGCCTTATAAGAGTTTCCTTATTTTCTTCATCACAACGGTATCCTAGTCCATTAATGGTTAGGGGTGCCCTTAAAGATGTTCTAACTCTTTTGGAGCCACTTTGGATGAGGATCCAATGATTGTAGGAGTTTAAATCGATGGTCTAAACCTTGCCCAAGTCCTTATCATTTATCCTCCAAATGCATTACTACCATACCCTTACATCATATGTATTGATGTCTAATTTATCATTTTCATATCTTTATGCTTTATTAAGATTTGATAACACATGCTTATGATTGATATGTGTGATGATGGGATTATAGGCATTGATGCATGATTATGGACTTTGGCTAGTTGTGTGGTTGATGGTATTGGGACCTTAGATTATTTTATTCTTTCCATTATGGGTTTGATATGGCACTAACCTCTTTATTTTCTCTTTTATAGGTTGAAGATGCATAGTTCTTGTGATTCACATATTTAATTTCATTATCTATACATGATTCCCCTATTTGAGAATATAAAATGTATCCCTTTCCTATGGTACATGCTTATAATGTTTTAGACATGATTTGATTGATATAGTGCATTAAAAGAATGTTGAAGACCCATAACTAGACTAATTAATAATAAGGTTAAAATTATAATTGTGAATCAAACATACTCGAAGGTTGGATCCCTAAATTCGAGCAATTTAGGGGTGCTTGGCCTTTTCCCCACACCTTGCCTAGCTTAGAACCCGATCTTCAAAGGGATGAAGATGGATTGGGCCTTCTAAATGACTTAGATAGGCTCAAAATTAGTCATTGTTTAGAATTGTGTTCGCTGCAAAGTCTTATGATGACTTCATGTTGTTTAGGGATGATACCAAATGTATTGTCCCTCTTTGGTCTGTTATTGATCACGCCAAACATTAAAAAGGGCTTATATCTTTTAAGAGGCCTTCTAGAGGATTGCCATATGATCCTAAAAATGTGTGCCACATTTAGGGTTATACCAACATATGACTTTCGTCTTCTCGATCCCCTATTGATCGATAAAAGATAAGATTCATAAGCAATATTTCACTAGTTTGAGCGTAACCACAAAACTAAGGCACTCACAATGGTGACTCTACTAAGGACTTGAAATTGACTTTGTGTAGAATCTCTGGTTCACTTTCACAATTTTATCTTTGCTATTTATAAGTTCATTGCATTCATTTAGCGTTCACACTTTATCACATGCACGAGGTCTTTCTTTTTAGATAAATTGATGAATTCTCCAAACTTAATAATTAAGCTTTATTTGTGCTTAGGAGATGGTGGGGGAGGGAGGGGGGGTTAATCTTTCATGAGCTAAGTAACTTCGGGTATATCAAATAGGGGGTATACAATAACTATCCCCAAGCTTGTGGGAGCCATCAATTGCAATAACCATTTCCACTGTTAGGCTCATGTAGGAGTAATAACACCTTAGAATAAGGCATCCCTTTATTTGCATTTTCTTTCTAAATAAGGATTGAAGTCTCTAATGAACATGGTTAGGTTATCCCTTATGTGAATATGATGTTATCCTATTATCCTTTGATGTAAATATCTCCCATGTATACACTTGTGTATTCCCCTTTCCTTACCATGTAAACAATCTTCCTTATGTAAAACCTTCCATTTCTCATGTAAGTTCTCATGTACATCCCATCATTTACTTTGCAAAGGGATCTTCTTTCTATATGTACAACCTTCATATCAATGTAAAGAAATTCTTTTATGTATATGCTAACACTTTTTACTTTTTTAGTTCTTATGTACTAATGTCGTTTAGGAGTTTTTTTTTACCTAGTTTGAGGGGACCTCATATATTCTCTATCCTATGTTGATAGAAGAATAAGACCATACTAAGGAAGATCCTTTAGACTTTATATGTGCAAGCAATAAGGCTAGAAGGATCTTTTACAAATACCATTTTGCATTTCACACATAGGTGCATATATTATTATCTCGTGCATCATGCAAATAACCCCTATTTTGCAACCATCGTGGCTTCATCCAATCTCTCAAGAAAGAGAAAAGGAAATAGGCTATTTAGGAAGAGCAAGAAACCCAGCCCCATTCAAACATCAAAGTTAGTTATGGAGCTACAATGCCACCCAATGTAATAAGGAAGATAAAGGTCAACCTTCATCGAACAATGGAGGAAAGGATTGTTGAGGAAGTGAATAAATAACTTAATGAGCTTATGAAGAAGGGGAAAACATATGCTAGTGGGTTGGATAAGGGGAAGGCTCTCATGGAGACACCTCCTTTTATGGCTATTGGTGATGATCTGTTTGGGATTCAGAAGCATTATGAAATTAAGTTGATTAAGGACCCTAATAAGCATATGGGAAGTGAGAAGGATAGTGTTCAATTTGATGCCCTTGCTAAGAAACTATATAAGATTTAAAAGACCATGGGTATGAAGGGTTTAGAATGAGACACTGACATTAAGGAGTCACTTGCTCGTAAGCCTAAAAAACTTCTTGCTTATCAAATGCCTAAGCTTCCAAAGTTCATTAAAACTAAAAATGTAATAAACTATATCCATTCTTATGTGTTAGTCCTGAAGACATCTGGAGTCCTATTAGTCCTAAAGACATATGGAGTCCCATATATACTATGCTTTAACTCTTTGAGTTGTCATTAGATCGATCTATAAAAATCTAGTACTATAACCAGCCTAAGACTATTAGAGGAGATTGGAAGGAGTTAACATAAGCTTTTAAAAAGCACTATGGTTATAATTCAGACCTAGAGGTCACCTTGTAAGACTTAGAATCATTGAGACAAAAGACTAGTGAGGGCCCCACATGCAATCATCGCTCGTAAGAGACCTCTTTAACCTCAATGAGCTTTAATAGCCACCCATTAGTTGGCCCTCTCTAGTCCAAATGAAGTTGTAGAAAAATAAAACATGCTAATTTTTCTCTGAAGAGAAAATAGTAGGTGGTCGAATCCCATAAATCAAAAGCTACCCGAAGAAAATTCATATTAAGCTTTCTAAATGAAAGGTAACAATGGGCTTTAAAACCTGCCCAAGATAGATTAGAAAAGTTTTGAGATAGGAGTGACTTCAAAAATGCCCTAGACATATTGCAAAATGTAAAAATGATAGATCTAAATATGAAAATCAAAGATAAGGACTTTATAGAATAGATAACATATGAATAGTGTATGATTGTTGTAAACAATGTAGATGGCCATAAAGCCTGTATAGGTTTTCTGTATAGAAAAAGAGTAGTCTTTACAAATAACTTAGTCGTATGTACAAACCACTTTTCCTATAAATATTGCAGTAGAGTTTTATGTGTGTCTTAGGCATCTAAATCAATCCATACCTATTTTAAAAAAGCATAAACATATACAAATGAGTATGATTTATGCATGCATTCAATTGAAAAATGAACAAAGTGTCAGAATGAAAAGAAAATGCATCTATTTCTAGCAAAAAGAGTTAAAATTTGACAAAATGGAGGCATTTTCACCTTAAGGATACCCTAAGGCTCCTAAATACTCAAAAGTTAACATCTAAAGGGCCTCAAAACCTACCCAACCAACGTACTGCATTGCTAAAGCTTTAAATAAGTCCTAAAATAAAAAAGGAAAAAAGATTCTTAGAGCTTAAAAGGGAAAGGGGTAGTGGAAGCTGGCTTAATCCTCATCATCCTTATCTAAGGTGACCAAGCAGCTCTCTGAATCAAAAGGTGTTTTGTGCTCCATTTGCTATATTTAGGCTTACAACTCTAATAGCTCATTTTTTATCTCATAAAGTTTCGAGCCTAGCATTGGACTAGCTCCTACAATACACACAAGTTTAGGATGATTAGGTTACACATGCACACATAAACATAAGCTTCGACATGCATATATAATTTGCATTATTACTAACCTGGACCTAATGACTCTGTTGTGTTACTGTCCTATTGAGTGTAGCTATCAGATCACGTATGCCCCTTGCTTAAACATAGGGGATTTACAAAAGGGAAGTAGAGTTAATAAGTGCAACAATAAATAAATAACAAGTATAATAAATACAATGTAATGATACTTACATGGGTCATGCTAGTTAGCTCAAACGAGCACAAGGATCAAGTGATGTCCAGAACCATTATAGACCCAGTCAGGAAAGTTAAACACTATTTGGAAATAGGTCTAGCTCCCCTAACATAGCGAGCTCCAAACAAAAGGTCTCAACTATCGAAGCCTACTTATAACTCTCGACTATATGGGTGGGCTATGTACGCCTCCTATTTAAATAGGTTGTTATGCCCTAAGCCTCATGGTAGAGGAAGGCCCTAATATGCACCTCTAATAATGGAATAATCTCTAGTAGAGTTTTGGACATTTAGGTCTTGTACCGCATGTCTTTTATCACAAGCTGCTCTCCAAGCATCAATGCCAAATCCCCTTGATACTTAACGACCTTTAAGTTTGATAACTAAAACATGTTTAATGGTGGATGTTGGAACACGGGTCAAGCATCTAGCCCCTTCTGCTAAAGTAGTATTCGCCCCCTAAAGTACCATTTTTGAATGGAGGGCCCTGTATACAATTGTCACTCGTAAGAGACCTCTTCAACCTCAGTGAGCTTTAATAGTCACCCATTAATTGGCCTCTAATCCAAATGAAGCTATAAAAAAATAAAACATGCCACATTAAATATCCTACCATACCTACAAATATCATAAAAATTGACAATCTGATTTTTATTTCGCAAATAAATCGTACTTGATCCATGGTCATCTTGTTCAGGCAATTATGTCTGATCCCCCATCGATGACTTGCCACAGTGCATGAAACTCTACCATGCAAAGTGAGGATAACATCCCTCCATATTCTTTAGAGAGTCCTTATCGTCCAACAATTTTAGCTCAATTGCCCAAGCTTGCTAAAGGATACATTGTTAGCCAAATAAAATGATAAAAAAGGAATAAAGAAAATATCGGCAAGTTAATTACCTTAAGTACCCACCAAGCACCGTTTATGTTTATTAGCCAGCAGTAGCACCTATCATGGTAGTAGTATGAATGGGCCATTATAACAAAGTCCCAATCAAAGTGGTGAACTAACCGAATTTCCTTAAGGGCTTGAGAGAGACATATCTTTATTGTGTCTCTGGGTTAGAGAATAGAGTCCTTGTGAGATTATATAATAGAAAGTAGCAAGCCACTTGATCGATCATTACTTAAGGGCTCATATTAGCCATAACTAAATCCTCCCTCTTTAGGCTAGAGCACTCGAATACAGTGTTTCCCTCAGTGTTGTGGACACATTTGAGGAGGCAACACATATAATCTATATGTAAGACAGGATGGTAGACTCTCGCATTAGTGGACAACGAAATCTCTAGGCAGCAAATCATGATCATAAAGATGAAATCCCCAAAGGGAGAATGTTAACTCCTTTATATATAGTAGATGGAAGGTGTGGGTGGTATCCATCCACCTGTTTATCAAAGCTAGCATAGTAGTCACATTGCTCCAAAGAGGCTTATCTGATAGCATCTATAATATTAGCAGGAGATCGGTCTCCTTAAGTAGCATGACCACACACAAAGGCAGTTGCCTGAACTTAATACCAGTCGGTGTGACAGCTCCACTCCTTTGGTAAAAAATATGTCATCCTAAAAAGAAATAAGAAAAGTGAGAATTACATAGCATAGGTAAAAGTAAAGATGGTTATAGCAAAAAAAGCAATAAAAAATAAATCAAACACTGTAAAAGAGCCAAAAACTCAAAATGACATCATAGGCATGCACAGCTTGCACATAACTGATCCAACCATCTAATTCTTTATATTTTCATGCACAAGGATGCGCAAAACAACAAATAAATCTTTGAATGCCAAAAAAATGACAAAGCACAAAATTCTTTTGACTGAAATTAAAAAGCGAAATAGTTCAAGATTAATTAATTAGATATCACAAGTTCCAGTACACAAATTGTACGTAATACCATACAAAAAAGTAAATTTTTTTGAGCTTTATATGTAGGTCCAAGCAAAATGTGACAACAATTTAGTAAACATGAGAAATCACAATTACACTTGTCATACTGAATAAACATGATATGAAAGGCCTTGAGGTACGTGCAATAATAAATTTAATGATTTCTAAATTAATTATAATTTTTCAATGGGTGTAGGAAATAAAAGTGCAAAATTCAAGCAATGGTAAATGCCTACAATAATGACATTGAATTCACAAGTATCATATGCAATAATACACAAAATTTTATGAAAATTACAAAAAAAAAAAAAAAAATTCATTAGCAAAATTTCCCAAAAATTCGCAATGTTTATAAAATTCAATCCCAATTGACACAACATTCACAAAATTTGCATGTTCAATGAGATTCAACAATATTTTGCAAGAATTTGAAAATAAAATATAAGGTCTCATAGGCATGCATTCTAAAAATTTCAAAATTATTTCACAAGTTAATTTAGGCAATTTCCCTATGCAAAGATAAAAAAGAATAACAAGTGCATGCAAATCAAGGCAAGAAGTTAATAAATAATTTTAAAAGTAAAAAAATGAGTGTCCTAAAAGTTAGTTAAACTTTTGAAAACTAGCATAGTGTTCACATGCAAAATAAAGTTTGTGATAGTGCTTAAAAGTCAAAAAGTGCCAAAAGGGAAAAAGGAAGAAAAAAAAAGTAAAAAGATAGAAAAAAGACAAAGATATGGGACCTATCACACTGGAGATTATAGTTAGATGGGAGAAGAAGTAGTATATGATCAACACATCCCGACCTAGCTCAAGAGCCCTCGAGCATATATTGTGTAAAAAGTATGAGAGGGCAGATACCAACTCAAAACCTCAAGCAGTGATTGGGGTTCTAAGTGCATATAAACAACATCATCCCCTTAGAAAAATATGCGGGAGCGTTATACATGGGGTCATTAAAGTGCTCTATAGTAAATCTAAGTTAAGAGAACCTAAGAGCTCTAAGTCTAAAGGATTTTAGTGAAAGAAAGTAAAAAGAAGGAGAAAAATGACACAAATGTGAAGTAGGGTTGGCTAAACACCTTATATATTGTGGTTGTCTATATAGATAAGGCTTGTATGCACTGACTACTATTGCTACTCTGCTTCACAAAAGTATACTATTGCATTGCACCTTTGGTTATATTGTCTATACAGATAAGTAGGATGTCTATATAGACCATCTAACAAACTAGTAAGGAGAAAAGAGGAAGAACAACAAAGGAAAAAGGGCTTACAATGAAATGACCATCAACCTCCAAAAGGTTAAAAAATGAATTCATACTTCAAAATATTTTTCAAAATTATAGAATTACCCTCAAAACACAAAATGTGCCAAACAAAAAGGTTGATATATTATACTTCATTTTTAAAATACAGATTTATCCCCATTGGTCACTATAAAGGCTCCTGAACCATTTTTAAACTAGAATGACTATCTGAAATGTATACTCATCCCTAGTTATTATCAAAAAGACTCTTAAACCAATTTCATACCAAAATGATCACCTCAAATGCTAAAAGGGGTGTTGAACTAATCTTACATATCGAAATGGTTGTCAAAATATAAAATCCTTCCCTAATGGATGCCTAAATAACTAATAAATCAACACCTCATTTGAAACCTTCTCTAGTATCTAGTAAAGAGCTGCTGAAAGGAAACCATTGACACTGATAGTTGCTAGAAAGCTAATAGAAGAACTTAGCATCTACTAGAGAGATGTTTAGGCACACAGTACTTACTTGAAAGCTACTAGAGATGATTACTAGCCATTGGTACCTGCTTGAAAACTACTAAAAAAGCTTAGTACTTACTAGAAAGCTACTAAGCCAATCAAGAACTCTAATGCCTATGAGAGGAGTAATTGAAGAGTTATATCCTTTAGTGCCCTTTTTGGTGTTTACATTTCATTAATGCTTTGTTGTGTCTTATTTAATGATAAATTCTAAAATTTATTTTCTAAGCAACACAAAGCATGGGAAAATTTTGTAAGCATTAGATTTCAGGCCTTAGGATGCAAGCCCAATGATGAGAAACTACCAAAACTACTCTCTAAATATTATGGGCAAAGATTACAAAAGGAAGGTACAAGGCTTATGAGAAACCTTAAATCAAGCCTAAAATAAACCGACCAACTAAACAAAGCCTAACCCAAGCCCATTAAAAACAACCTATAGATGGTTGTACACTTGGCTATACAACTAACTCACTTAGTTGTATATACAAGTCCACAACCCTAATAGAGAGAAGATTTTAGAATAGTTAATTTTTGACCTTTATATGATTGGACAACTAACTTCTAGTATGTATAACCAACTTCTTAGCCCTACAAACAACTTGAAAGTCCTAATTCTAAAACAATCGTTGATCCTATGTATTAAGATTCAAGTATTAGGTGCAACTTTACCTTTTTTGTGTCAGGTGCACTCACCTCTCCTCTATAAATACCTTTATTTGAAAAAAGAAAAGGGAGACACTTTTACCCTAAAGTTAACCTATCAAATTTACATCTCGTCAATAACTTAAATAGTTAAACACATAGAAATCCTCACTTTTTAGTTTAAAACTAAAGATGCAAGGCATATTTCAAGGCTTTATGACTTAACTTTATAACTTTCCTTTGCATTTTGCAGGATAATCCATGAAACTAAGTAACTTTAAGGCCAAATCATATCAAAAGAACATCCAAGGGCCAAACCCCTCTTCATCTTCTTCTTCTTTCTCTTTCTCTTTCTCTCACATTTTTTAAAAATCTTAGTCCCAATAATCTTTATAGACTTGTTAATAGTTTGCATAGACTATTTTATGGGTTGTATAAACTACTAATTGGTATATACAACCCACTTTGATTAAAACTATAATTTTTACAAATCATTTTATTCATTTATTTTGGGTGTGTTCCTTAGTATTTTTAAGGTTCTTTGTGAGCTGCAACAGTAGACTTTGTGAGCTCCAATAGTAGAATATGAGTAGGTCTTTTTACTGAGGACCCATTCCAAAAATTGATAGAGGATCAAGGTTAAGTAAATAGTTTTCACACTTTTATGGTTTTAAGTTGCCCCTTTTCATTGTTATTCTTTGTTTATCTCTTTGTGTGTTTCAACTTGTAATGTAACAGACATGAATTGGGAAAGGAATCTCACTCCCAAGAATTTCATGATCTTATTTAGTTTCTTATATTAATTTATTGCTTACTTGAGTTATTGCCTTTAACATCAAAAGCAAGAGGGTAGCTTTTTAGCTTGGTCATTTTCTCCCACTTTAATATAGTGTCATGGAGTATGTTAAGGTAGATGGGTCATAACTCCAAGATCTCTATTAGTTAGTTTCATGTCTTAACAACATTCTATGTTATTGGCCTTATGAGAGTTTCATTCTTTTCTTTATCACATTGGTATCCTAGTCCTTAATGGTTAGTAGTGCTCTAAAAAATGTTCTAGCACTTTTAGAGCAACTTTGGATAAAGATCCAATGATCCTAGGAGTCTAAATCAATGGTTTAAATCTTGCCTAAGACCTCACCCCTTATCTTTTGAATGCATTACTACCATATCCATACATCATATGTATTCATGTCTAGTTTTATCATCTTCATGTCTTTATGTTTGATTGAAATTTGATAACATGTGCTTATGCTTGATGTGTGTGATGATGGACATGTTGATTTTAGACATTGATGCATGTTTAGGTCACTTTGACATGAAGGAATATAAGATTTTGGTTACTAGTATGTTTGATGGTATTAGGGACCTTAAATTGTTTTATTCTTTCCATCATGGTTTTACATGGCACTAAAATCTTTAATTTCTCTTTTATAGGTTGGATATGCATAGTTCTTTTTATTTGCATATTTAATTTCATTATCTATTCATGCTTCCTTCAATTAAGAATATAAATGTATTCCCCTCCCCATGGTGCATGCTTATAAAGATTTGCTTCATGTAGTGCATTAGATGAATGTTTAGAACCAATAACCAAACTAATTAATAACAAGACTAAAATTGAAATTGTGAACCAAAGATGCACCAAGTTCAAATCCTTAAATCTAGGTTATGTGGGGGTCTCAAACCTCTTCCCTACATTATACCTAATTTTGAAAACCAATCTATGATGGATTGGACCTTCTAAATGACTCAAATAAGCTTAAAATTTTTCCTTGCCTGAAATTTTATCTCAACTAAATTTGGGCGACAACTTTATGTTGATTAGGGATGATACTAATGTATGGTCCTACCTTGGTCCCCTATTGACCAAACCAAAAATTAGAAAAGGCTTCTACCTTTCAAGAAGCCTTCTAATGGATTCCCCAATGATCTTAAAAATGTGTGTCGTATTTAAGGACCCTTTGTAATGACCATCTTCATTTACAAATTATGGCATTCATATCTAAAAATACATACGTATAAAGGTTTATTCATCACACATACACAATCCAACATGTATTTAATGTACATGTATATTAACTAATGTTCAAGTGTAGTGACCATAAACTAGTTCATATCTAGATATATGTACATGTTGGCCCTTAGCATCAAGAAGGGGGGTTGAATTGGTAAGTAAAAATTTAAAAATAGAAGAGTAGAGGAGAAATAAAGGCACACGAATTGTAATGGTTCGGGTATAATCAACCCTACATCCACACCCCAATTCTCAGCAATTGGGTATTCCACTAACTATCAATGGTGTTTTTAAGCTCACACCAAACTTTTACACTTGTGTTTTCTAAGGCTCACACAATAACCTTTACACTTGTGTTTTAGAGGCTCACACAACAACCTTGAGACATGTGTTTCAGGTTGACACAATAAACTCTCTAGAATGTTTTAATATGATAACACTACAACCTTTAGAAATGGTGTTTATGCTCACACCAAACAATCAATTAAAGAAGAGAAAAGATTGAGTAGTAAAATTGTAAAAGTTTGGTTATGAAGTTATTAATTCTCTTGCATTTACATCTATTTGGTGAGTTATTTATAGCCTCTACCCACCAAAGAGACATTGCAATAAAACTGGTATAAGATCTTCAAAGTGTGCTAGACAAATTTTTGCATTAAATGCTTGACAGTCTCACTTCGCGGTCGCTATTACACTTTCGCGGTAGTGAATTCTAAATTCCTTAAGGAAACTCTATTTGTGTCTAACGGCTAGTCCACGTGGTAACTTTTGATTGGTTTATCAGGAAAATGTAGTCATTACCTTTCACCCACTTTCAAAAGTCGTTATTGCAAGCTTTCTTGTATAGGTCACAATAAAAGGACGCAAATTCATTTGTCGAAGATGGTCATCTTCTTCCTCATGATTCGCAGTCGATCCCAACAATATATCTCTATGAAATTTGACTTCCAATAGTTAGCTGGGACACTTGTCACACTGTGATTGTGGACTTACTTCCCTATTGAGTTACTTAAAATTTTGCAGTTGAGACTAAGGCATGACACACACCGCGAATTCGTCTGCCAATTTTAGAGTCCATCATTTGGATGAATCGAGGTCGTGAAAAGGCTCTGCGATTTCACATGCCTGACTTCTTGCAAGTCTTTTAATGGATCGTCGTTGCGAATCCAAGGTAGCAGTTGCGATTTAGAAGACACTTTTCATACTTTGAAGATTTTGAGGTACATCCAACTTCCAACTCAGATAAAAGCTAAAGGTTGTAAAAAAAACACTAATTTGAAACATTAGACATGATCAATCTCCTTTGTCAAGATCAAAAGAGGTCCAAGACTTGGGGTTAACCACCCTAGTCCAACAATCTCTCCCTTTTTGATTTTGACAACTTAGATTGATCCAAAGTGAAAACGATGCAGAAAAGTGAAGTTGGATTGTAATATGATTCAATGAATACTTATGACAAAAATTTGCTAAGTATGTCATTCATTTAATAAAAAAAAATAAGTATATTGCTTATTGATGCTCCCTATCAACTTATGTTATAATTATACAAAATGTAATTTCCTTATAATTTCCTCTTCCTTAACCTTATATTATACCATCTCTCCCCCTTTGGGGCAGATCAACAAAGAGGGTGCATAAGGAAAGAAGAATAAGAAATCATGCATAAGTATTTAAAAGGAACAAAAAAAGCAATAGAAAAGAGCAATCACATAAGATGATAATATAACAAAAAGATAAAGTTTATTTATTCATAACTAGGGATCACAAACTTTTTAAACATAAACATAAAATAGAAAAGTATAATGCATCCCTAATCTAAAAAGTTGGAGAATCATCTTCAGAAAGATCTTCGTCTTCTCCTTCACCTTGATCTTCAGTTTAAGCCTCTTCTCCATCTTTCACTTCATCATTGCCTTCTTCTTCACGAGTGTCCTTGAATTTTGTGAAGTCTGAAAATGGCATGAGGGGACTCCCAATTTCTCTTGAAGGTTCACCATGTCACTATGAAGATGTGAAAGGAAAATGAGCCTTCTTTTCATCATCCTCACGAGTTTATCTAACTTGTTATTGATGGTGGAGAGAGAGAGAGTTTACCTTTAGATTTTGGCTTAGAAGGAATAGATGGAGTAGCTTCATCAATTGCCAATCTCTTCCTTTTCGATGCTTGAGAAGATTCCATTTTCTTCGCTCCTTCTGCACCTAAGGTGTACACATAGGTGTTCGGATGTATGGCCTTGGCATTGATCAAATATGTGAGATCAAGGAAGTTTTAGGAGGGTAAAAATTTCTTAGTGAGGAATTACTCATTTTCCTCATTAAGTGCTCCAACAAAATGGTAGATGGTTGTGACATGAGAAGGGAGTAAAAACTGGCTCTTCAGTTTTGTACTCATGTGAATCAATTGATCCACAAGGTATCTATCAGTTTGAATTGGCTTATTCTTGACAAGGCAGAATAGAAATGCCAAGTCCTTTTGTGAGACCTTTTCATTGCCATCACCCCTTGCATTTAGTGAAAAAGTGATGATGCAAAGAAGGATCCACAAAGGCAAAGATTTGATGTGTTTGGAAAGAGAAGAACGGGGGTCATGTCTGATATCAATAGAAATTTCCAACCAAAATTCAAAGTAGATTACATCAAGTGCAGAGATGATGAAGGGTATGTGCTATTCGAATTGTAAATTGAAAAGAGAAGAAAGTTGGTCGAAGTAATAAAATAAGGGTCGCCAAATGCCCGAAACACTAACCCGTATTATCCCGCCCTTGAGTCAGCTTTGCGGCTTAATTGCACGGTGCACAAGAACTCTTCCACAATCTCCTTATAGTCGGGTTCATCATGAAATAAAAACTCATTCCACCCTAGATTGGAGATGAATGCACGAATCTTGTTATTGATCGCCAAGGTTTCGAGCATAATGGTTAAAGGAATTTTGTTAGGGAGAATCGCCTTGGAAGAGTTTGCCTTGTATCTCTCCTTTTCTTTTTTGGTGATTCCCTTCATGAGATGAAGGGCAGGGGAGGCAGATGGTTGAGCCACTGCCTTGCCCTTGTTGGCTTTGGAGATTCTTTTAGGGGCCATAATATAAAATAAAGGTTGCTTGGAAGGAATTGAGAGAATTTTGAGAGAGAGTGAGAATGTTTGAGTGTTGTGAGAAAAACACTGTTGAAAGGGGTATATATAGCCCTTGAAGAGGTGTATCAATGGCTAAAAATGGCCAGAAAAAGAATTATCAAGGGTTGGAAACAGTTGGCCATCAAATCACATAAATGTGAGGCGATTACTCAAATTCGCGTCCGTAAATTCATGAGTCGCAACTGCGAATTCCAGAAAATGTGAATAACAAACAAAATTTTCTTAGGAATACGTGCTGTAACTGCCAAAATTTTGAAATTAATGATCAAAATTCGTGGTGGAAAGGGATTTCGAGATCACAAATTGACATTTGACATATGAGAGAAATTGACTTGTAATTCGTGACCGTGAAGAATAAATAATGACTGCAAATTATGAGTTAGCAAGGATAAGAATGAAGGATTTTGAAAAAACTTGTGATCCACTTAGAAATGAATAATAAGACCATCCATAACAACCATCAATCAAACATATCACACACATCACAATTAAACATAAGATCAAACAAAAATTTTCACTTGATGGAGCTTCCATCAAGCATTCCCAATTCTCTCTTAATGAAGTTATCCTTTCTTCATTTAAAGGTTTAGTGAAAATATCTGCAAGTTGGTGATTAGTGTCAATGAATTCTAACACAACATCACATTTTTTCACATGATCTCTAAGAAAGTGATGCCTAATATCTATGTGTTTACTTATAGAGTGTTGGATGGGATTCTTTGAAAGATTAATAGCACTGGTATTGTCACATTTGATAGGAATGTGATTAATTGTTTTGCCAAAGTCCGTCAATTATTGTTTCATCCAAAGAACTTGTGTATAAAAACAACCCATAGTCACATTTTTGTCGGTGGACAAGGCAACTGACACTTGCTTCTTACTAAACCAAGAGACCAAACATTCTTTTATAAATTGGCAAGTCCCGGAAGTGCTTTTTCTATCTAAGAGGCTTCCTACGTAATCTGCATTCGAATACCCTACTAGCCTAAAAGATGTGTTCCTAGGATACCATAGTCCTAAGTGAATAGTGCCATGCAAATATTTGAAAATTCTCTTCACATCATTCAAATGAGACTCTCTAGGAGAGGATTGAAACTTAGCACACATGCAGACACTAAACATTATATTTGGCCTACAAGTAGTAATATAGAGTAGAGATCTGATCATAACTCGATATCTCTTTTCATCTATCACCGTACCTGATTCATCCTTATCTAGCTTGATGGTACTACTCATTGGAGTTTTTGCTACTTTACATCCTTCCATGCCAAATTTCTTTAGTATTTCCTTTATGTATTTAGCTTGGTTGATGAAGATCCCTTCTTTGAGTTGCTTAATTTGTAGACTAAGAAAGAATTTAAGCTCTTCCATCATGCTCATTTCAAATTCCCTAGTCATACACTTAGCAAAATGCTCATAAAGAGATTCATTAGTAGCACCAAAGATAATATCATCAACATAGATTTGGACAATTAAAGTGTCATGCTTATGCTTTTTAACAAATAATGTAGTATCAACCTTTCCTTTCTCAAAATCTTTTTATAAAAGAAACAAACTAAGCCTTTCATACTAAGCTCTTGAAGCTTGTTTCAATCCATACAAGGCTTTGTTTAATTTGAAAACATGGTTTGGAAAACAATATGATTCAAAATCGAGAGGTTGTTCAACATAAACTTCTTCCTCAATCAATGCCATTTAAAAAAGCACTCCTAACATCCATTTGAAAAAGTTTAAAATTCATATGACATGCAAATGCTAAGAGAATCCTAATGGTCTCTAATCTTACTTCAGA
>CATIWR010205280.1:0-54218 GCA_949677035.1 Omphalea diandra | reverse complement strand
AAAAAATAATATTGTAATAATGACTACAAATTAAATAAAAATTATAAATAACTTAATAACTTTAAAAAAAATTATTAGTCATGTGGCCTAAGTCAATGCTTGTAATGGATACTTTCTTAATAATGTCATTGGTTGCAATTTTATTAAGTATTTCTTTTATATTTTGTTTACGACTAAATTATAAATTCATAAATAGTTAATTTTGCTTAAATTCATCAAGTATGTGACTTCATAGTAAAACTTTTTAGGTGAAAAAAATTTTATTCTAAATTGTCTCTAGTCGGTCATTATTGTTGGGATAATAATAAATGAAAACTAGTATGTGTTTCATTGATAACTATGTTTTACTAGTCATGGATATGTGATATTAAATCAAACGAATAGATACATATTTAAGAAACATTGTATTGAACTGATTCGCTACGAGAGCACTACATGGATTAATAGTTATAAGTGTTTCTCATGCAATAGTATTAACTTAATCCTCTAACTTGAATATCAGAATAGATTCTAATATGATGAACTTCATGTTTTGATATAGTCCAACATTATGTTTAATTGGATGATCATACAAACTAATATTGAACATGGAGTAAATCATATAGAAAAATATTAGTGATTGAGAATGAATTTGTCTCTCATATATTTATGAGAAATATATCTATGGACCCCTCGATAAATTATATTGAAGAGATTGCATAACTATATGATAATGAATTGATAAATGTTTTCAATATTATTTTACATCAGTCTACTTAGAGATCTAGAAAGAATTAAACTATATAAGGATACATGATTAATGTCTTATGTTTCATTGAGATATAATGTGATAAAAGGATTATAATACTATTGATAAAATAGGTTAAGCCAAATTATTGACTTTCACATAATTTGGATAGTCATAATGTTTTACTATAGGCCACTTATGACTTGTGAGTCAAAATAGGTTTTTGGGTCAATACTAACATTATGGAACCTATAAGGTCACACACATAAAATAGGCTCAAAATGAAATTGGATTTTTATTGCTCTCTTTATTTATAATTAAGATAATCAGAAATATTATCTAAATTATTAGATATTCATTTTGTTTTAAAAGGTTAAAATGAAAAAGAAATTATTTTAACTATATCTTTTAAGATACAAAGTTAGCATAAAATAACTTAACAGTTAAGATATATATGCATGTTTTAGGGTTTTCAAAAACTATACAACGTATTCACATTTAGGAAACGTTTTTAAAGAGAATGGAAAAACTCAAGTGCTCGCACACTTCAAATTTGAAGAAAGCCTATTTGTGTAGGTACCTATAGAGAGCGATCATCTTTTGGTGACGTCTAGATTTGACTCTATTGGGTGTTACCTGTGTAAGCCCCCTTCTCAACCTTCCAACAGATTTGTTACTTTTACACAAATTGGTATGATTCGCATCTTTTATTTCGATTTAATTGAATCGTGTTAATCCTTGGTGGGATTCTATGTAGAAAAAGTTTTGTTTTTATGTTGTGTTTGTTTTGCAAATCTCAACAAAAATAATATTAGAGACATGAATACTTTAGACCAATAAAATATAAAATTTGATCTATTAAAATTGAATTGAATTGAATTAAATTTATTTGACTATAAATTATATTATTATTGATTAATCAAATTATTTGGTCTATTTTAATTTAATTAGTTTTAAATTAAATTAATTATAATCAATTGGATTATTTTTAAATACTAGGAAGGCAACTCAAGCTATGATGCAAGTTAAATTCACTTAGATTTAAATTTTGATAATATTATTATCAGAACATCTTTGAATAAGCAATATGCATTATGAAATTACAATTTTTATAACTGTAAAATATAGAAAATAATTAATCAAAATGACAAATTAATATAAAAATTCTATGAATAATAAAAAAAATTCACTATCAATTATAAAAGAAAGTCTTTAGAAAAAAAGCAATTGGGCAAGAGTTTATGCAACTCTTTCAAGTCGTTCATTTATAGTTAAGTGTTTCAAGTCACATCTATCAACTATGGTACATATGAAAGAGTGCTTCTCTACATGTACTATTAGTATTTCAACCTTACAATTACGATATATCATCGAATTATCATTATCATAGGCAACATTATTGTTCCTTTAGAAACTCTAAGGAATTCTATCATTCTTGAAGATGCAGAATGTGGGATTTTCAGAATTTTCATCTCCATTGGTTCTTATTTCTTTTTTATTATGTATGGTTCGAGTTTACCCTTGCTAAATGTACCAATTACATCAATGCCCTTCTAATTTTTCTCAACAACTGATAAAAGTCTCTTCCAAGATTACATCCTGTAGCTGCTTGTAGCTGAATGAACACTTTTGGCAGTCTAACTTCTACATTTTGATCTAATGGATTTTGTTGTATAACAAGAGCGTCTTGTTTTTGTCCATGAGACTTTTTTTCTCCATTTCTCACATTAACCCTAAAATGTCACATGAACTGCCTTAAAAAAGCATAACTATAAAAGAACAAACAATGAAAAAAAAAAACCAAGGAAAAGTATAAGCTTTCTCTCTAAGTTAGTGTCATCTCCTTTCTCCTGAACTGAAAAATATATAAATCAATAAAACCAATAAATTGTTAAAAGTATCCAAAGACTATTAAAAAAAAAAATAGAGCAAAAATTTACATGACAATCTTGAAGAGCCCTATCAACGAAAGTAGGATCAAAGAACTATACAAGCCCAAACCCCTTTGGAAGTGTGGTGTTCTCATTTTTTTTCCAATCAGAGAACCTAAAGCAAACAAATAATCATAGGGCTAGTAATTGATGGAACTTGCTCTAACACTAATTACTTATATTATAATCAATGAGTTTTTGATATAATGTTATCGTTCTCATATTTCTAAAATAGAATATTTATCAGCTTTTTCCTAATATAAATTAAATTCACCAAAAGAAAAAAAAAACTTACATGATGATTTTTTTAAATACTTCATTTTTAAATTAAGAGGATGGGATATAATTGGTCTAAAATGGTCAAAGATTGCATGGGTTATGCTTGGAGATGTTAAAAGTGTCCATGTCATGCAAACTGGATTTATCAACCTCTTGCACCACTCAATCCAAAAATTGCATCATGGCCATTTGATGCTTAGGAACTACACATTTTTAGGCCTTTACCAAAGAGTTCAAATAGGCATTGCTATATCTCAACTACTACCAACTATTTTTCCAACTAGGATGAAGCTACTCCATATAAAGAAATCAAAAAAGAAATTGCGATGCATTTTATTTGAATAAATATCATATATCATTAATGGTGTACCTTGTTATATCATAACTAATAATGGCAAGATTTTCATAATAAAGAGATGGATAGGCTATGTAAGCATTTCAATTTTAAGTAGCACTTCTCTTCCATGTATGATGCAATAGCTAATGGACTTATAAAAGTTTTTAATGAGACATTATGCAATATTCTTAAAATGATTGTCAATCAATTAAATAGGGATTGACATGAAATAATAGGTGAATCATTATGGGCAAACCATATTACATAGAGTACCCCAATTTTATGCTTAAGGATTATTGTCCAAAAAGGACTTATAGATGAAGATAATGTTCATTTATCATGAGGCGTTGGAGACTCTTAATAAGAAGTGACTTGAAGCACAATAAAGATTACAGTGTTATGAAGCTCAATTATCTAAATCCTTCAATAAAAAGGTGTGATCATGGTCATTTCAACTAGGTGATCTAGTTTTATAGTTTGAAGATCCATAATCACATTAAGGCACATGGGTAATAAGTTTACTTTCTATTAGGATGGTCCTTAGGTTGTTGAAGAAGTTACTCTAATGGTGCATACATAATCGTGGATTAAGATGGAATATAAGTTGGAAATATTAACTATAAGTTCTTGAAGTGCTATTATGCTTAGACGTTTTACACCACTCTTGGCCAGTATGAACTAAAACTATGAATGACTTAAAAAATGAATAAAAAGAGGTAAAAAAAAGTGAATTATTTAAAGACTCAATCCTTCTTAGGAAGATACATAGACAACTTGGTATTTTGCCAAGTTCAGTGACCTAAAAAAAGTTTAGTCAAAGTTTTAAGTCACAATGTGATTAAAAAAAGTTTCATTAGAACTTCAAATTATAATGTGATAAAAAAAATTTATACATAGAATAATATCCAAATCCATGCTTTATTGATTTCAAATGAAATAGTTCCTACTATATAATAATGAAAATTCTAAATGTAAAGTAAAAGAAAATAAACAAGATCTATGGTTAACAATCAAGATTTATGGATCATTAAATTCAACATCAAGCAGCCTTTCAAGGTAATTCAAGGCATGATCATCATACTCACTTCAAAATTGAGCAGCCTCGACCAAAGATATTTCTGCTTTGCTTGAGAAATCTCATTTGCTAAGTTTGACATATCTTTATTTGCATTTTTTAAAAGAAGATTGAGTTATTCTTTCATAGAAACCAAGTTCTTTAGCTCTTATTCAACCTTTGTTAAGTTTGTTTTTATAAAAGAACTGTCACTAGTAAATTGAAGCTCAAGAATCAAAAGGTCATGAATTTTAAATTCTTTAGATTGAGTGTCTAATGACATTTGTAAGAATAAATTATACTACAAATTCTATAAATTTTTGAAGTTTTTCAAGGTGCTCATAAACTGCTTCCTTGGAATGTTGGTGTCAATCCTTTCAACCTCCTAAAGTCCATCTAAAATTTTATCAATCTCCTTAGTTAAAAACAACTTATATTTAAAGAATGCAAGCTACCTTATTCTACAAATCTTATTACACATTTTTAGTTACTTAGCTTCAATAATTAAGCGTAATATCTTCATTACAAAATAAAAAATCTTAGATGGGGTAGGATCAGTCATATGCTCCTTCCTTTTGGTTTCTCTAAAGCCTTCTCTTATTTAATAGGACTCTTTGGTATAATAGGCAACCTTGAAGTCTCACATTTTAAGCAAAAAAAGTGTTTGTTTCCATCATCAGTAAGTCCTGACATTGTTTGCCCAAAGCTATGGCATAAGCAAAGTGATTAAATTTATTAAGGCATGAACTGAAGCCACATTTGGTACAAGATCCAATTACAAAAAAAAAAAAAGAAAAAAGAAAAATTTATAAGGAATTTGTTATGAATTTGAAATAGTTAAAAAATAAGAAGAAAGGAAAAAAAGAAATAAATACAAAAAAAAGAAAGAAAGAAAAGTTTTACAACATTGTTAATGAAAGAAGGGAAGAAATAAAAAGTAAGGATATCTTCAAGTTATTCTATTAGAAGAATGTCACATGAACTAACGTTTGGAATTTTATATCTTTGAGGTCATTGTTGTTATTCTCGCTTTCACCACCACCTTCTTTGATTTTAATAGCTTTTATAATGTCTCTTTTTTAGAGTATCAGTAAAAGTTTTAACTTTATCTTTTGTAGTTGACTCTTTATAATTTTTAAATATGCAATTTTTCTGAGCTATTTAAACTTACCAACAGCCTCTTATTAACCTTTTATATAACAGATGTTATCTTGTATGTAGTTCCCTCTTTTGGAACATTATCAATAACTATATTGTTCACTTTAAATGAAACTTTCACATCAAATTAACTGATGCTAATGTTCTCCCCTTTTTAGTATCAACTTCTTCTTTTAGAAGAAATATAGAAGTATGCTTGTTTCGATGAGGAGATACAACCTTGGCTTTAAGATTTGAATTAATTTGGTATTGATTTAAGGTCAAGGTTCATGTCATTTAAGAAAGCTTTGTATCATTTTTTAGACCATCAATTTCTATATTCTTGAGTAGCAAAAAAGGTTCCTTAGTAGGAACTATCATAATATACCCATTATTCAATGTTGTGCAAGAATTCCAAAGTCTAAGTACATCTTTTAATATAGATCATTTAAAGACTATTGATATTTCCTGGAATAGCTTAACAATAGCCAAATCATCTATTGAATCTATAAGGACAGTATGGCTCAATAATTAATTCACATTTGCATCTAACACTTAGATAACTAGAATGAAGACTAATAAGATAATCAAACCATCCAAGGGATAGAGAACCATCATCTTTGAGGACACAAGTCTTTTTTGGTTAAAGCCTTTCTCTAAAATTGAAAGTACACTATTTAAAAAGTATGGATATTTAAGGCTTCACAAAGTATTATGCCATCTTTTTCCCATTATAAAAAATCACTATGGCCAAGTTTACTTTAACATCTATCTTGAAGAGTGTTGTAAACCTGTTAGTTAGCCATTCATAAACATAATGGATCAAAAATGGTGTCGCGCATCATTGTAGGTATATCAAAGTAGAAAATAGCACATTAGTCATTATATATACTAGTTAATACTAAGATGGGTAAGCTAAATGAATCACTAGTATTAATCATATTTTCAACCTTAAAAGTGTTAAGGCATATAAGGTTAATGTTTCCATGAGAAGAACAAATATACACAACTAGTAAGAAATTAAAGTAGTCAAATACACTTCTTTTTGTAGATTGATCTCTTTTATGCCAAGTAATGTAAAAGGTCTTTATCAACTCTATTTATAAGGTAATGGTGTTTTGCTAACCCTTGTTAGGTTAAAATTTTTAAGCTTAGTGGTTCACTTTACATAATTTTTTTAAATGGCTTAGCATATCTGTTGTCATTGCAAAACCAAAACTATACCCAACTCTTAATAATCATATCAAAATCACCATTAACTTTATAAGAATGACAATGGAATGCATGAAATAAGTAATTGTAGTTGTATGACAGATAAGGTTAACCTTTCTCATCAACTCTTATGAGTTCTTTAGTATAGTGGACTACTTTATTATGAAACATGCCTATAGTTGGATGACTACTGAGTCTACAGTCCCATAATAAAGAGTGATTCTTCACCTGTAGATAGAAAAAGAGTTTTAGTTGATGGACTCTAATGTTCACAAAAGCATCACGTTTATCAATTTGTCATAGATGAAGAGTGAAACAAATATGACATCATAAATGCTAACTTTACTAAGGACTTCCTTATTGTTTACCAGCACATCTTCAAGCCATCCTTAATAATATTTAACATAAGTGAATTCTTTATTAAATTTAAAAGAAGAAGACTAAGAAACTTTTTTATTGATGATGTGTTGACCTAATAATGATAGATTGTCAATCAAAATTTCAAAAGAATGAAATGAGGATCTCAATTATAGACTTAAACAATTGCAGTATTATTGTCAATTAGGTTAAAGAATGAATATGAAACTATTTTTTTCTATTCAATCAGATGTTTTAGCTCTTTTGGAGTATTTTATGATAAATTAAAAGGTCCAATAGTAAGACATTGAATCCATAATCTTGTGTATGAGTTTGAATCATTCTCATCATTATTAAGGTTTTTTATGTCTGGTTATTAATGAGCTTCCAAAGCCCCCGATATGAACTATTCTTGCAAAATTTAGAAAATTTGTAAATATGCTTCACCAAATTAGTCAAGAAATTGATAAAAGCAAAAAACATGACTAGTCATTCAAGTAAAAAATCTAAAAAGTTGAAGTTACCAAATATACTTTACTTATCAAATTGTAAAAAGAAGCAAAGTAGAAAATCAAATCAATCTTTAAAGAGAAATAAAGAAAAAGTTTAAAATTAATGGTCTCTATATAGAAGCAAAATAGAAATTTAAAGCAATAGTCTCAAAGTGGAAATGAGACTAAAAATTGAATCAATATCCAAAGAGAAGTATAGATTTTTGAAGTAGTAATCTCCAAGGGGAAGCAAAAATTTCAAAGCATCTACCTCCATGTAGAAGTAAAGCAAAAATCTCAAAGTCACTTAATTATTTGAAGAGTCAAGAAAATTGTAAGCTAACTTAGCTAACAAAAATCAAGGATTTCACATGTTAACTTGGTTGCACAAATAGTTAAGAAATTTAATAATTGACTTGACTATTCACAATAGTTAAAGAGTCATAGTTGCAAAAAAAAAAAAAAAAAAAAAGCCAAACAAAAGATCACAAGTTAACTTAACTAATCAAAAGTCAAAGAGTTAAATGCATAATCAAAGAAAAAACTAAATTAATGATTGCAAGTTGACTTACCTAGTTGAAAACTAAAAAGTTAAAGTCAATTCGACAACTCAAAAAAGCTAAAGAGTCATAATTAAAAAAATGCCAAATCAAAAATCATAAATTGGCATAACTAATTCAAAGTCAAAGAGTTAAAGTCAATTTGGCAACTCAAGAATCTAAGCAGTCACAATTATGAAAGAAACCAAATTAAAGATCACAAGTCAACTAATCAAAAGCTAATGAGTTAAAGCTGATTTGGAAATTCAAAAAGGCTAAGGAGTTATTATTTTAAAAAGCCAAATTGAAGATCATTATTCGACTCAGTGAATGAAAATCAAAGTGTCAAAATCGATTTAATAACTCAAAAAGTTATGGAGTTTCAATTGCAAAGAGGCCAATTCAAAGATGGCGATACCAAAAGAAAGCTAAACTACCAAAAAAAAAGATCAATTTAAAAAAAGAATATGTGCATTCATGAAAGCACAACAAATAAAAATTATATAGAGGCAATAATCATTAACTAAGCTACTCGTAGTTTAAAAAGAAACAAAAAAAAAAAAAAAGAAAAGAGGAAGGAGTATAAAGTATTATGATTCCCAACTCTTGGAGTAAAATAGTTTACATATGATTCACGTGAAGTGAAAGCATTAATCTCAATTAATGTTGAAAGTTATGGCTTTTTTTCACATAAGCAAAGGATTGATCTTGGTTCATTAGCTACCACCCAAATATTCTATGCAAATTCCTACAATGATTGATAAGGACAAAAAAATTATTTTCCTAAAAGAATATTCAACATAAGAAAAATGAGGTCCTGGCTCTGATATTATAGCAACTTTATGGTGAAAAGATTAGTTGATGGGATAGATTATAAGAATGCATTGTTCAATGTGCATTTTTTTGGCTTATAAATTTTTAATAAGCAGAGGTTGTTAGCTTGTTTCCTTAAGTGTTCTCAAATCGGTAATTTATCAAATGGTAGATCTATGTAATAAAATAAATATTAGATTTGTGGTTTGATGGGAGCTCATGTATTGACTCACAGTGAGTTAACCTCTCTAACTTAAAACCAATGCAAATACTACAAAACCACAACGGCTACACACTCCTTGATCAACATAAATAATAACATCATATGCGATAAAACCTAAAATATAAAGAGATGCTATGAACTGATAAAGCTATAACACTACAAGTAAGATTATTAAAAATAAATCTCACTGGTAAGATAATAACAAAACTTGGTAAATAATAGCAAGAATTAAGAGGATAATGAAAACCCACATATGAAGTAATGCCATAAGAGAGAAACTTGTAAAAAGATCAAAGGATAGACTTGCATTGAAATAAAAGGATTTAATTAAAAACATGAAACCAAGCATAACAAATACAATACATCTAAAGATTAAAGAAAGGGTATTATAAAGTAATAAAGGAAAGTAGTACAATAAAGGGGAACGTACAAAATTCTACCATGTGATTTTCGTCTTTAACAAATATGGTCTTGTGGTTTATTTATTGATAAAACTCTACCTTATGGTATAACGTCGTTTGTAAAATAATATCAAATCTATAACTCTATTACATCCATTTGACCTGGTATCAGATTTTGTACATTATTTCAACTAATTATGTATGGATACAAAATTTATTCACTCTAAATACAAAATTTGTTTTTTTTTTTTTTTACTTTCTATCTATTTTTAAAACTGTAAAATTTGTTCAAATATATACAAAAAGTAAATAAAAATGAACAAATTTTATATTTAGAGTAAAGAAATTCTATATCCAAATTTTAGATACATAATTAGTTGAAATAATATATAAAATCTGGTACTAGGTCGGATGGATGTAACGAAATTACGAATCTGATATCACTTTGTAAATGACATTATACCATAGGGTAGAGTTTTGCTAATGAACAAATCACATAACCATATTTGCCAAAGAGGAAAACCATATGGTAGAATTTTATAATTTTCCCCTAACATAAAGCTAAGATAAATCCAAATCTAAAGAATAATGTATCATTGTATTTTATCTAAAATGTTGAGGATCTCTTACCTCATCTTTAATTAGGATATTTATAGGACCCTTATACTTAAAGGCTAAGAAAAAAAAGACAGTTATCCCTTTTCTATCAAGCTAATAAATGATCTTTGTGAGCACTAGATTTTAGGATTACTAGGATGCAAGCCCAATGATGAGAACTATGTTAATTTCAATTGAAAAAGGATGAAAATAGTAATGCCTAAAAAAATGACAAAGCTTGGAAAGCCTTTGAACCAAACGTACCTTACAAACACCTATTTGAACCAAACATACCTTACAAACACCTAAGTCTAAATTTATTATTTTCAAATTTTCATGCGATATCTATACAGTAAAAAATGGTTGTACAACAAACTTACATGCTTGTACATACATCTCATAAAATGCTAAATAGAGTGAAGCTTCTAGAATAGTGACCTAATTTCTCCTTTTGCCTATGCATACAACTCTTTGGTTGTATAAAAAACTAAAAAAATCTTAAATTCTATAATATCATTGATCTTGTCCATAGAAGAGAGTAAGGGAGAAGAATCAAATGCATTTTATACATGTAGAATAGATGCATCCCAACCTTCTCTATAAATACCCATCTTTCAAGATGAGAGGGAGAGGTCAAGTTTCCTTAGCCAAATGCTTGCAAATTGAAAATCCAAAACCCTAAGAACATCTCCCAATATAGAAAACATAAGAGTCTTTAAACACACCACCAAAGTTTAAGGTTAAGTTAAGCCAAGTGCCTCATTTGCATTGAAACCATCATCTTTTGGGAAGAACCCATCACTTAAGGTATCTATGAAGGCAATAAGCCAAACCCTAAGCCATTATATGGCCTTTTCTCTTCCACTTCCTCTTTTCCTTTTCTCCTTCTCTTTCTTTTGATTTTTTTTTTCCAACAATAAGCCCAAAGATCTATATAAACATCTTATTGTCTATACAAACATAATGGCATGTATAAACCACTTGTTGGTCTATACAGGCAACTGTTACTACTTACAATAACTATTCCTAAGAGTGAATTTTAATCTTTTCCTCTTTAATTCTAAGCTTTCCTCTTAAGCATGATAATGGATTAGATAAGGTAGGTTGCAATCCCTATCCTCTTTTTAATCTTCAAAATCATGTTTTGAACCTATATTGTATGGTAGCTTCTTAGTTGTTTCTATGGTTATGCATGCATCCTTTTATATTCTTTATGGTTAGTACACTTACAATATCTTAGTTTGATAGAGTTGGGAATTTCAAAAGAAAGTCCTATACCATATTAATGCTCGACATTGAGCTCTTAATGCCATATATATGCAATAAGGATATCAGAATATAAGAGTTCATATGGACAAAGGCAAGGAAAAAAATAATTACAATTAACATGATGGAGGAAGTAGGGTCATTAGACATAAGCAAGTGGGAGTTGGTTTGGATTTTGAAAAAACCACAGGGAAAGTTTCATGGAATGTAAACATGTTAATTGATTTTTATTCCTATTCGGTTCACTTCTTTACAAAATTTATCAATAAACAAGTGTTCTTGTTAACAACTTGTTACACTTTCCTAAAAGTTAATGTCTTATAAAAATCCCATCCCAAAAGAGTAACAAAGGGTGATTACAAGAGCTCCCTTAATGAACATCTATAACCATATTCCTAAATATGGGAGGCTTGAAAGTGAAGGGTTGAAATGGAAAGGAAATTCATTTATTACTAACAACAAGTTCAAAAGCAAAGGAGAAAACTATTGGAAATATGCATAAAAGAAGTAAAGACTACGCAAAAAATGTACCCAAATTTAGCTCCTTAATGAACCCATCAATAACATTAAACAATCTAGTTATGCCTATAAGAGCCTATACTACTAGTAGTCAAGCTTGTATCAATACACCTTCATACTAGACTCATTTTGTTGGATATATATCAATACCTAATCAATCAATGACTAGCACATAAGTACCAACATCCAATTTTGCAAGTTTAGCAGCAAAAACATCTAATTGTACATGTAGCAACAATATCAATCCAATTCATTTTAAATCTCAACAACAATTTCCAACACTGAGGCCTCATCTGTCTCCATAAAGAACTTACACAAAACTAAAACTAGTGAGGCCAAATTGGAAGCCATAAAGAAGGGATGTTATTATGATCAAAAGGAGATATTATTAGATATTGATTTTTTTTATTTTGTATATGATTAAATTACTGCCAAGCTATATTTCATATGTAGTTATTCATGGTCACTGGATAAGTAATAGTTTTTTTTTTTTTTTTATGGTTTAGGCATAGGAATTATATTAATTTGGGTAAGACAATACAATAATAATTTTTTGGAATATTATTATATATAGCTCTTTAAAAACTTATAAATCCTTTTATGGTTAATCAAATCAAGTTTCTCTCTCTCTCTTTTTTTTTTTTTTTTGACTCTTATATGTATGAATGAAGAACTATTCTTGACATTGTAAAAAAAAAAAAAAATACAATTTGAAACTTAAAAATATGATTTCATTCAATTAAATTTCAAGCATTTAATTCACAAATTCCATTACATTTCACCTAAACTACTAACATGAAACCTAACACTATGCCAATCAATAACTAGCTATGCCTACTAAATTAACATTTTGATAATAAATATTACAAGGCAAAACCATGTTAGCATCAACATGATCCTTAAAAACATAATATACCTCTCATACAATTCACATTATTGTCATGCAATTTGCAACTCATACCTCAGTTGCAAAGTAATGTATTCATTAAGATCTTCATCATCACTTTTATTGCTATAACTTCTGTTCTTGTTCTTAATACCATTAATCTCATCTATGAGCATATTAATCACATCTTTTGCATGCTCATCCATCTCATTGTCATGCCTTTAAAAGAATTCACACCCTCTCACCTTTATAAATAAAATTCTTAGTCATAATTAGTACATCAAAACCAAAAACAAATTTGAAAAACATAATTAGATGTATTTGCTGCTAAATACCAATATCCTATCATTTATACAAGTTTCATAGGTTGCTCATTTTCTATGAAACCCATCTTAAAGACTTCAAATTGCAATTATCAAAAATCCTTGGTTTCCCTTCATAGTTGAAATTGAGTCTCACTAAAATTGATGGCCTTGATGTTTTAAAAGTTGAAGATTATGAACAACCAGAGGATCTAGGCGCATATCAAAAAGATGAATAAGATACCATTTTCAATTTCTCATGGGGATTAGTTTTGTGTCAGAAGGATGGTTTAATCAAGAAAAAGAAAAGAAATGAGATTTCGATATTTAGAGTTTTATAATTAGAAAGTTTTCCTTTTTCATCTTTGGAGCTTGCCTCTTTTTATTTTTTTCTTCATTTTTTCCAAATTCCATATAAATGGAATTATTAAATCTTTTTATTTCTAAATCGTGTGATGTACACGCATTGGTCACAATGCAAATAAGGTCTCAATTAGACAAAAAATAGAATATTAGGACTAATTTAGTTAAAAAATTTTAATTTAAAACCTTTTAAAATAATTCAAGGGCCAATTAGATCTTATGCCTTTTGTTAATATTATAAAAGAATATTGATCCTCAATAACTAAAATGTGAAACTATAGAAATGCAAAATGTACTTTGCCCTAAAATTAAAGATATGCACCACATTATTTAACTACATAGTACTTTACGTAATTCCAGTAATGAAAGAACCATTAAGTATTAAGATGGGCCTTTTCAAATACTTTATTATTTTTCAAACCAATTTAATAACCTTTTGTGATAATTTTTTTTAATATTAAAAGGAAAAAATTTTATATTGGTAAGATTTTGAACTCTAACAATTACTTTAAATAGATTTTATATTGGTAAGATTTTGAACTCTAATAATCACTTTAAATAGTCTCACTTTTTTACAAAGTAAAATATATTTATTATTCATGAACATCAAATATAAGTTAACAATAAAATAAAATAAAAAAACAAAGCTTATAACTCATTAATTACATTGATATAATATTGAATTTGAAATAATAGTAATACATATATTTCATTAAGTAATTATTAAACCATAATTCAATATGCATATTTAAATGAGCACAATTAGGTTGCAACAAGAATCAAATCAATCTCTCTCACAAAATTCTTTTAAAAAACTTTTAAAAGGATGATAATAATTATATACAGAGAGAACCATATTTTTATAAAAGAAAGAATTATAAATTTTCATTAAAGATAAAAAAGAAAGCAAATAAAAATTTGTGATTATTGAAAAAATAAATAAAAAGTTAAAGAAAATAATGAAAATAATATTTTAATCTCCAATAATTCAAAATGATGATAATAAGAAAACATTTTGAAAAAAAAAAAGGCTGAGGCACCAATTCCTTTCGTAAGGAACCTACTTAAACGTCTCTACGTTTATGTAGAAGTATTTATTTAAATTCCTATAGTAGAAAAAGGAAAAAAAAAAAGAATTGTAGAAAAAATTAAAGCTGAAATGAAAATTTTGTAATTTAATTACATTGAATTAATTTTTAAGAGAATGTTTGAAAATCGTATTAAACACTTAAAATTAAAATATTTAATATTTATTTTTTTAAGATTATTTGATAATTTTTTAAAGTTCTTAATATTGTAAGTGTGTTTAATAATATTTTTTATTGAACACTTAATTTTAAAAATCACTTAATCTAATAAAGTATAAAATTTTTACTTAATGATTAAGTAATAAAAAATTTACTAGTTTAATATATTCATTCATTATCATAATTAGTTTCTATTGAAAATGATATAATTAATAAATTTTAAAATATTTAAAATCAAATTATATAATATTTTGTTGTAAAATATATAGCTATTTTATTTTTATCTTTTAATTTGACTCTTAAAATTTTTAATATTAAAAATATTTAATAAGCACTAGAATTATAAAGGTCAGACTTGGGAATCCGCGCGACTTAAATTTACCAAGAAAGAGAAAAGCTGAAATGGCCCAAAGACGAACCGTGAAAGCCCGACCCATAAAAACAAATTCATCCTTAAAAAATCAACAGCTTCCTTGTTCTTGTCCCCATTCCATTTTCATGTGCTGTTAGTTTCTACGTCTCTTTCCAGAATCTAGATTAATCTCTTTGTACCTCTGATACCATTTCTGTTGGCATTTTGTATTGTAAATCAGTATTGGACGCCATGGATCTAGCTCAGGAAGAGCTCCAATTCTTAACCATGCCAGACATTTTGAGGGAATCAATCTCTATCCCTAAACGCTCTCCAAAAACATTCTATCTCATAACCCTAACCCTAATCTTCCCTCTCTCTTTTGCAATCTTAGCTCATTCTCTCTTCACTCATCCTCTCTTAACGCAACTCCAGGACCAACCATTTGCTGACCCAGATCAAACCCGCCACGAATGGACTCTTCTCTTGTTCTTCCAGTTCTGTTACCTCATCTTTCTTTTTGCCTTCTCTCTGCTTTCCACAGCTGCTGTTGTCTTCACAGTTGCCTCTCTTTACACCTCCAAACCTGCCTCTTTCTCCTCTACCATTTCTGCAATACCTCAGGTTTTCAAGCGCTTGTTTGTTACTTTTTTGTGGGTGTCTCTGTTGATGTTGCTTTATAACTCTATATTTCTTATCTTTTTGGTCATTTTGATTATTGCGATAGATACCCAGAACACCCTTTTAGTCTTTTTCTCTTTGGTGGTGATTTTCCTTCTTTTCTTGGTTGTTCATGTGTATATTACTGCTCTCTGGCACTTGGCCAGTGTGGTTTCTGTGCTTGAACCTGTTTATGGGTTTGCCGCAATGAAGAAGAGCTATGAGTTGCTCAAGGGAAAGACTCGCATAGCTGCACTGCTTGTTTTTGGCTACTTAGTGATTTGCGGGGTTATTGGAGGAATTTTTGGGTCTGTGGTGGTGCATGGAGGAGGCAGTTATGGGGTTTTTACAAGAATTGTTGTTGGTGGGTTGTTGGTTGGCGTTTTGGTGATTGTAAATCTGGTGGGTTTGTTGGTGCAGAGTGTTTTTTACTATGTTTGCAAGAGCTATCACCACCAGGGAATTGATAAGATAGCTTTACATGATCATCTTGGCTGTTACCTTGGAGAGTATGTGCCCTTGAAAAGCAACATTCAGATGGAGAACTTGGATGTTTAGGAATAAAGAAATGGGATCGTTTGTAAGTTTCTATGTATGTAATCTTTGATACATGTGATTTTTTTTTTTTTGGGGGGGGGGGGGGGGCCCCATGTTGGATACTTCTTGAATTTGACTATTTTCAATAAAAATTTGGAGAAATGCATTGTTTTATTTGGCTGCTACTGAGTTATAGGTAGTTTTTTTTTGTCTCAAGTGTCAAAGAAATGCTGTTTGATGGTAGCATTGCATATCAGCTTATCAACATTGATACTTTTTTTTTTTTTTTTTTTTTTGGGCACGGATTAATATAAATTTGGCAATAAGATATGGTTCTGATATTAAAATTTTTGGATTATGGTATTCAGTTTATTTCTCTTGGTTAATTTTATATATATATATATATATATATATATATATATATATATATATATATTTGTCTTTGTAATGTTGAAATTTCCTGATTATTTATCTATTGTTGTTGTAGTTTTCTCTAACAGTCCTAGTATCAATATAATGAAGTTGATAATGAGCCTGTTCAAAGGAATCTGATGACAAAGTGAATGCCTTTGAATTTGTCATTTTGGTTTTATCAAAACTGTTAATTAGCGTTGATTTTTAGTACATACATGTTGTTTGAACTGGATGTTGGTTTTCTCTCTTGAAAAATGTGAGCTTTTCTGCATCTTTTACATGTAGGCTTACGTTGGTTCTCTGTTTTCCTTTCTCTATCTCTGAACATGTTTTTCTTCAGATCAAACAGTGTGCCACTATCATGGAACTTCGGATCAAACAGTGTACCATTATCATGGACATACTCATTGAAGTAGACTGGACTAGGCTGTGCAGGTTTTGATGAGTCATTATTTACTAATGTTAGCTTAAGTCTGTTTTATCTTCTGGATTCCTTCCCTCTATCTGCCTCTAGGTATAAACACAACTAGGTTCACTTCCTTTTCTTGTTTTGTATTGCTTATAACAATTTTATGTTGTTTAATGGGAATGTATTTACCAACATGATGATAGCTTTCTTTCTTCATGTAAGGGAAATGGTTATGTAAAAAATATGTCTTTTCATTATCATTGTGTTATGCCAAAATTGTACTTCTATTTTGCATCCTTCCCTCTTCCTATCTTTTGTTTCATACACTTAAGAGAAGTGTAGGCTAGGTGGATCTTTGGTGGTGAGAGAATCTAGTGACACAGTTGTGTGCTTACTTTCTCACCTTGGGTCCCAACATCCAGCTTTATTGGTTAGAGTTGTTGCCTGCATTAGCGACTGCTTAAGGATGTGATTTTCTGTCACAGATCCTTGGTTGTGTAAGCATTTAGCCTAACTAAAAATTTGTGCATCCTGTTTCATAGTTGGTGACCATTGGGTGATAGGAGATACTTGTGTATCCATGAAGATTAAATATCCATATTTGGATAGGGTTGCTGAACAAATGTGAAGTCTTTTTGCTGTGTCACATGGGTGTTGATGTGTTTCTAGATTTTTCCAAGTTCTTGGGTACTCTAGAGTTTTTGGTTGTACTTTTACCTTTTATTTTATTCATTTGTACAATCTTTTTGAACATTCCTTCTGCATCTTCTACACAAAAAACCTTTCAGATTTTTCTTTCTTTCATTGTTTTTCACCTGGGTTCTAACAATATGGATATGAGATACAGCACTGTCAATTCTCAAGAAAAATGGAACAAATTATAAAAAATAGTGGCTGTTACTTGTTTCTAGCACCATGATAATTTGTAGCAGACTAGATTTGCTAGTTATTATGGGTTCTTATGATGGTTTAGTGCTGAAAACTGTCTATCTCTTAATTATTTGATGCTGACACATGGATTAGTGCAATAGGATGAGATTGCAGCTATAGGTGGCCCTTTAAAAGTCCTTGATGTGAAAGACTATTGAAGCCCCCAAAAACGACAAACAAAAATGTCATCTACAAGGGAAAATTTCAGGTCTTAAAAATCCTAGCAACCCTTTTTAGCCAAGGGAGCAAGCTCTTTTGAATTATAGCATGATGTTGCAACCTTGCACTTGGACATGGTATTTTGGTTATAGAAAATTTTATAATGTTGCGTTCACAAATGTTTGTTATCTGATTGTTTTCGTCAAATTGTTTGATTTGCAAAGTGTCATTGTATGTGTTAGGACTACAAAAGATTTTGTGGGTGACGACTCAAGATAGATTTCTTGTTTCACTCTTGCCATGTTCTTCATAGTATGATATCTACAGTTATTGGACACCAATATCATCTTTGTAACTGAATTTATATTGAAATAGATGGCCTTAATGAATTTAGAACAGCTTATTTGGTATTGATTTTTACTAGAATTGACATTAATGTTTTCCTTGTGAACCATCTCCAGCTGCCTTGCTTTCGTTGACTCACCAGTTCTCCATGACAGTCAAAGGTGTTGAAATACCAGACAAAATATCAATTTATACTGTTGCTTTTCCATAGGAATTCTTGTTTCTATTAATAGTATAGTTCATCAAGCTAAGCTGTTGTCCGTGTGTTATATAGTATGATCATGTGAAACGTTGTTCTTTGAAATATTCTTATGCTAATAACGAGGGGAAAAAATATATAATTTAGAGGATGTAAATGACTCTTACGTTGGATGTGCTTGAGGTTTTTTTCTGTTCTCTTTTGGAGCATGTTAATGCGTATTCAGTTTTTTTCTCCAATATTCATGTGACATCAGCATCGATGCGCACAGTGCATACCTGATATTATTCTTTTGGGGATGTAAATATAATTTTAGAGGATGTGCTTGGATTCCAAGGGTACAGAATTTTCAAATATCTTCCCATAGGCCATTTAATCTTGAAATTAGTTGTGAATTGTGATTAACTCTTATAATGCAAATGGAAAACAAAATAACTATAAATCAAAGTATCCAGAAAGACACCAAAAGAATAATATCAAGTATGCCCATGTCGCAAGATTTATAGTTTTTTTTTTTTGGAGGATGTAAATAAATCTTATGCTGGATGTGCTTGAGGTTTTGTTCTTTTGGTGTCTTTCTTTTGATGTCACAAACAATGCTGATGTCATTTGATTTTATTCTTTTGATATCTATGATTTATAGTTATGTTGTTTTTCCTTTGCATTATAAGGAGCTAATCACAATCCACAATAGATTTCTAGATTAGGTGGATTGGGGGAGGATATTCGAAAATTCTGTAGCCCTGGAATCCAAACATTGTCCAGGATGATGTTTGCTCTCACATGAGACTGACGTGATTCTCAGAAATACCATCCGCTTCAATAATGCGCAAGCAATTTTTTTAATTGAAAAATTCAAATCTACATGAGAATAACATCTATTTCAAAATGTAACTTCTTGAATGCTAGTTAATTATCTTATAGATAATATTGCAATAGCATTATTGAGGTCTAGATATTCATTTGCACATTTATTTTATTCATGGATAATTAGACATTAACTCCATGTTTTGTGCAAATTTAGCTGTATAAAATTTTATTTATGCTTTTAATAAATTATATAGTTAAATAGTAATCATGAATAGAATAAAAAAAATATTCTCTTTGTTTCAAAAAGATTTACTTATTTTTTTAAGATGTCTCAAAATGTATGCTCATTTTTATTTATTAATTATAGTCAATCTTTCTAATCTATCCTCATTATCATTAAACTAGTAAATTAGTAAGATAGCAACAAATGAAAAAAAGGAGGCAAAATTAATACCCTTCCCTTTTATAAATCCTCCACTTTTGGATGGTGATAACTTGTTTTCAAGATCAACCATGAAAGAATCATGAAATCACTTCTTTCAAACCCATATTTATATTCATTATTAGGCTTTAATTATGTATTCATCTTGTGAGTCGTACTTATAAATTAAATCCACAAATAATAATGGAAAAAAAACGAAGATTAAAATGTTTTATGTTTACCTTATTAAAGAACTGTGAAATCTCTTCTATCGCATGCATGATTGTTTTTAAGTTGAGTTGATATTTGTTTATTCCTTCAAACTCATATCTATATCCATTTTATTTCCTTGTTTTTCTCAGACTCGACAGCTCAACAAGCCATAAATATTAAAGAAATAAGTACTAAATTTGTATTGGTAGGAACTCATATGTCGACTCGCAGTAAGTAAATTCCTTTACTATCGCTCAAGAATTGATGAGGCAAACAACAACAAATCATGGGGCAAATATCTTGAATCACACGGTACTAAAGAAAGCTTTGAAACATAAAGGAGCTCAAATAGGACATTAGTACAACAAATCCCAATACAAGTCCAAGAGCTTTTGACATCGTTCTTTAAATATTAAGCAGCAGACTTCATCGAAAAGCAACAAACCCAAACTTAATAATGAATAAACAGCAGTAGCAAAGAACAATGGATCAACCAAAGAAATCTCATAAAGAGAGGGATGAAATTGTTATTAAAATTAAAAGGGCTAATCACCAACATGAAAATCAACATAAATATCAATTATCCAAAGATTGGAGTAAGGATAGTGAAAACACAAAGTAAAAATAATAACATAAATCTAAATTAAATTCAAATATATGGATCTAAGGTATTATTATATTTTATTTGAGAGGTTGAAGATCCTTTTTTTTTTCTTTTCTATTTGGATGTACATAGGCATTCTGTTCTTATTGGAGAAGAAAGGAGGACGTGTGTTTTTTTCCTTATGAGGTCAATACATGGCCAAAGGACCTTTAGGAATAAAGTAGCACCACTTTACTAAGTACTAATTGTAATGACATCAGCCCTCCAGTACACCATTTTTCTGCATCAACACTCGCTTTGATTGACTTCGATCAACTGCTCCCATGTTACTTTCTAATGAACTTCCTTATTCACATCCGTATGTTGCACCTCCAAAGGCAAGGTACTCTTAGCTTGACTGTCTTGAGTTGTCTATTGGCTCATATACTACGGGACGTATAAAAAAAATTATGGTATAAACAATTCCCTCCAATCTCTAATGAATATATGACGATTCATTAAAGGATGTGACCACTGATTTTGCTTACTTTTGAATTTTAAATTTTAGAAACAAAAGTAACTTCATTTCTCATGCTTCTTAATTTATTGAGTGACTTAATGGTTCATCAATTCCTAAGTTCAACTACCCATTTTAATTCATTGTCTTCTTGTTTTGAATGTTTTCTATCACTTTTGCATCAATCCATATCACTTTTTAAGTCGCCCTTCCATCGCTTATAAATTTAAGGCAATTATTGCTCTTTTGTTAATTTTGTGTTCAATCCCTTCTCTCGTGCTCCTTTGCATTTTCTATCTAATCTCTTTACCTTCTATGGCACCTAAAAAAAAAAAAAAAAAACCCCAAACTCCACTACTAGTGGCCATCATGTCGGCATTTTTTGAGCAAACTTAACCTAGTGAAATTTGTAGGTTTCTTGGCCATAGTAAAGAAGGATCGTTCATGGGGCCATGTTGGGTTCGCGAAGGGACTCCAACTAACCTAGAGAACAAAATTCCCTTTGTGGAAGGCCTTCCTAGCTTACTACAAAGGATAACACCAGCGCACCTCTAAAGACTTTCTCAACTCTTAGGTCCATTTTTTTTAAAATGCACTAATCTTAATGCTTTGGTAGATTGCTTTTAAGAATAATGTCATACAGTTTGGCAAAATATAGGTCTAGACCATGGTATTCAACTCTGGGATCCTGATGAAAGGTAAATCAAAAATTTATATTTTTCACCATGAATTTTTTGTTGAAATTGACCAACTGCTTCATTATTCCTTACAACATGATGATAATGACTCTTCATAATCTCTCTTCTTAGATGGGCCTTCGACCTTTAAAGGAGAAGACCGATTTGTTTACTATCACAAAAGATTTGTTTGATGACGTAAACACCTCTTTAACCTTCAATGCTTAGGTAAACTGGTACTTTTTGGACCGTAAGGATTGCCCTCCAGTGAATAAGAAGCTCATGACTTTTCTAATGTACTTTTTGCGTCATTACTTGTTTGGATAATTTACTTTGGTAGTGACCAAATCCTACTATGGCCTTTCTTTAGAATTATCTCAAGGCACGGTCTTTGATTTTTCAGCCTAAGTGCTCTCACACCTTTATTAAGGCATAGGCGACTTGTTTGAAACATGTGTTGAACCCTCAGAGATAATGGTTAACTAAGTCAAGTCTATGGGGGTATTTCCTAAAATAAATATGGGAGGGACCTAGTGGATACTACAGATGTGTCTTGTTATGTACTTTCCTCAACTTGCTACATCGATAGAACTAGTCCATAAAGACCTTATGATTATAGGTGTTATAGGGATTGGACCATCCTTCGTTAATTTGACAATTATTGTTCATGACCTAAAGCAATTAGAGTTATAGTTGAATGATGTTAAGGCTAGATTAACCAACATGTTAGCACAACTAAATGAGGCTCAAACTAGAATTGATGAACTAAGACATGGTGCTACTACTAAAGTGACCACAATGGATGCCAAAGTAGCAGATCTTTAAGTTTTGAGGACCTATTTGCTCTCTAATATTGACTTTTAGATCCTCATCTTACTTCTAAAATTCTTATCTTATAAGCTTCAATGACTTTAGTCAGTAGTATAAGAGTTTTTTTTAATCCAATTATATATTGGTATGAAATGCCATTTTGGAATCATAGTAAATATTTTGCTACTTATTTATATTGACATTTACTACCATCTGACAAAGTGAATTGTTGTGACCATTTTAGGTTTTCACTTGAAGGAATAAAATCTTGCTTTTGACTCCTACTTTTTATCGATCATCGAGAGATCGAGAGAATGCAAGATTATATTTTAGTACAACCCTAGCTAATGATGCTAGAAGGATCATCAGGGGATTAAAGGATAGGCTTCTTGACTCTTAGCACCTATAGCATGAATCAAGTAGTCAATAAGGGATCTTGAGGGATAATATTTTAATAATGCTCTAAATACTTTAGTGGAGTTGCCATTCAACTTTGGTTGAAAAAAATTTCGGGCTTAGATGGATTTTAATCCAAATAGGTATAGTAGAAGGACCAACCCATCTTCACTTCATTAGAGATTGAGTTAGGAGTTGGATACGACTTGGAGAAGATGTTAGGCACAAGTCACCCAACTATAAGGATCAAGCCTTCAAGTAATTTATGGTTCACTTTTACAAGTTTTATCCTCATCAATTATTTAGTACATTTTAAGTGGTCCTTAAACCATTCATTTAGCGTGTCATCCACACAAGCACATCAAATTAATCAAACACATACATCCACAAGGTGGGGAGAGGGGGGAGGGGGGGGAGGGGAGAAGGGAATTTGAGCATATGGGAGTTTATGTATGTTATGCAAACTTAAGCTTTCAAACTTGTAAAAAGACACTTATGTTAATGCCAAATGTTACCAAAAGGGAAGGTTCCTATTGTAAGGACATGAACATAAAAATATAAAAGGTCTTTACCCTTGTACATCATGGATATGCTATCATCTATGTTACCAAAATTATATGTTTATCATAAAAGTGAGGAGAATGTGTGGAATGGTCATATAAGCATGCTACCCCAAATGAGAGGGTCATCCTAATACATGAACGATGGGGATGGGAACATATGATGTAACTATAGGGTGTGTGTGTGTGCATCATGATGGAACAAAGCACATGTTAAGATCAAAAATAGTAAATAAAAAAAGAACTAAGGGGTTAGGTTTTTTCAACCTCACCTTATTATTTCTCATCCATGTCAACCACAAAGGACATAAAAAAGATGTATGTTTGACCATCGAAAAATGAAGAAATAATCCACACAAAATGAGTTCAAGACATGATTTTAAATGTTAAAGATAGAGTTCATTATTATGAACAATTGATGTGAGCAATAATAATGGTTTGCACTCAAATGTTTGTATAGACCTTTTGGATTGCTATTAGCACAAAATAAAAGTCAAAAGAAGGAAAAATAGGTTAGGGAACATATGAGGAAATAAGGCTTTAAAAATGGCCTAGAGGTTAGCTTGTCACCCTTAAAGATAACTTGAATGTTGTATTCTTCAAAAAATGATGGTTTTGAATGCAAATGAGGGTCTTGGCTTAACATTAACCTTAAACTTTTATGGTGTATTTGCAGGCTATTATGTTTTCTATTTTAAGGGATGTTCTTAGGGTTTAATCTTCAATTTGGCAGCATTTAGCTAAATGAAATTGGTCTCTTCCTCCCCCTATTTCATATAGAGATGTGTTTTTATAGAAAAGATTATGCTATGTGCACAGAATGCACTTGATCTTTCTCCCCCTATTTCATATTGTGAGTATATTCAATGAATATTCTAGAATTCAAAGTTATATTATATATTCATTGAATATTCTATAATTCAGAGTTCTATAATTGCATGTATAGCTACAAAGTTATCTATACAACTAACCACTTGGTTATACAACTAAAAGGAAAACTAGGTCACTATTCTAAAAGCTTCATGATGTTTGGCTTTTTTGAAATGTCTATATAGCCATGTAAGTTGGTTGTACAACCATTTACATGGTTATACAAACATCTTATGCAAATCCAAAAGTGGTGATTTTAGGTTTAGGTATTTGTGGTGTAGGTTTAGTTTAAAGACTTTTTGAATTTTGCCCCCTTTTAGAAATTTTTACCTTTCTTCTTTTAGGTAAAATTAACATGGTTCTCATCATCATACTCATATCCAATCTAGTGTTCATAGTTTATCTCCCAATTCTATGGGTATTAGAAAATGACATTTTGATGAAATGATAATTGCACAAGGCACATCAAAGCATTCAACATAAATACAAATACCAAAAAAAATGGTACACAAGGATATGATTTTTCCTCGATAACTTTTTATAAGTATTGAGGTTGCACTCTCTTCTTAGTAGCAGTCAACATGTGTTAAGATTTATTATTTCTTTAGTCATAGTTAGTAGGTGATAAGATTCATCACTTCCTCAGCCACAATTAGCAGGTGCTAAATTTCATCATTTCTTTGCCCACAATTAGTAGGTGCTAAATTTCATCATTTCTTTGCCCACAATTAGTAGGTGCTAAGTTTATTCACTCATTTGGCCATAGTTAGTAGATGCTAAGATTTGTCTCCTTAGTCGTAATCAATAGGTGCTAAAATTCATCTCTTTAGCTACAATCAATATATGCTAAGATTCATTTCCTCATTCATAATAAGCAAGTGTTAAGTTTCATTTCCTTAGTTGCAACTAGTAGGTGCTAAGATTTCATTCATCTTTTTAGTTTTTCTTTTAAATTTCTATCTCTTGATTTTTTTAGTTTTTGCTCTCAGGCTTTTCTCTTCATTCTCTTAGTTTTTCGCTCATGCTTCCCTCTTAGTTCTTCCCTTAGGCATCTCTCTTAGTTCCCTTAGTTTTTCATCCTCCAGCTTTTCTTTTGGTTCTCTTGGTTTTCATCGTAGACTTCTCTCTTAATTTTTTTTTTTACCTTGCTTGGGTTTGGAAAATAATGCTTATAATGACAAAAATTATTATCAAAATGAATAAGCTTTTCATATATTTGAACAATGTTAAAGGATGTGCATGAGTTCTACTTTACAGGCTCTATGCCTTTGTGCTAGTTTGGTATAGCTATGAATTTGATGTGACACTGGACATAGACTGGTTGACCAAATATCATATAATAGTGAATTGTTTTACTAAGGAAGTTATTCTAAAATCTCCAAATTAGAGAAGGGTTATGTTTCAAGGGGAAAAACAAATTGTACCTATATGTCTTGCTTCTACTATCAAGGCTTTTTGCATGATTAAAGATGGTCGTGAGGCTTATCTGGCACATGTAGAATTATTTAAAAAAGGATTCATCAGATTTAGTGTGTCACATTGGGATGCTCTAGTATTATCTATTAAAAAGAAAGATGGGACAATTGGGTTGTGTATTGAATTTAGGCAGTTGAATTGAGTTACTATGAAGATCAAATACCCATTACCAAAAATAGATGATCTGTTTTACCAGTTACAAGGAGCACGAGTGTTTTCTAAAATTGACTTGAAATCAGGTTATTATCAACTCAAAATTTTAAACCCAGATGTGTTAAAGACTGGTATAAGCATTATGAATTTTCGGTGATGCCATTTGGTTTGACTAATAGACTAGCTACATTTATGGCTCTTATGAACAAGATGTTTTAGCCTTACTTGGATAGATTTGTGATTGTATTCATTAATGACATATTGGTGTATTTAAGCAGCAAAAAGGAGCATGAACAACATTTGAGAATTGTATTGCAAATTCTAAGAGAAAAATAGTTGTTTCCTAAATTAAGCAAATACGAGTTTTGGATTGATCATGTGATGTTTTTGGGTTATGTAGTTTCTGAAAAGGACATAGAAGTGGATCCAAAGAAAATTAAAGCAATAGTAAAATGAGAAATCCTAAAGAGTGTTGCAGAAGTTTAAAGTTTCCTAGGACTATCTAGATATTATCATCAATTTATTTAAGGTTTTTCACTTATAACTGCTCCTTTAACCAAGTTACTTCATAAAAAAACAACATTTCAATGATCTGAAGCATGTCAGGAGAGTTTTGATAAATTAAAAAACATATTAACATTTGTTCTAGTATTAGTCATTCCTATAGGTAATGGAGGATTTGTAGTTTATAGCGACACTTATCATCAAGGTTTGGGATGTGTTTTTAATGCAACATGACAAGGTAATTGCATATGCATCTAGATAACTGAAGTCTTAGGAATTATTTTACCCAACACATGACCTAAGAATTACTGTTGTTATGTTTGGTTTGATAATATGGAGACATTACTTGTATGGAGAAACTTTTCAAATATTTATAGATCACAAGAGCTTGAAGTATTTGTTAAGCCAAAAAGAATTAAACATAAGACAAAAGCAGTGGTTAGAATTGTTAAAAGATTATGATTGTACCATTGAGTATCACCTAAGGAAGGTAAACGTGGTAGCAACTACTTTGAGTAGGAAATCAAGAGGCGATGTAGCTCATTTACAGTTTTTCCACTATTTCATTTAGTTCAATTATGAGCTATGATTGTGAAACTAAATATGCAAAAGAATTTAGTTCAATTATGAGCTATGATTGTGCAACTAAATATGCAAAAGAATGGGATATTGATTGTTACTTTTTAAGTAACACCAATATTGCATGATTGAATTAAAGAAGCACAAGGCAAGGATCCAAAGTTACAGAGAATGATTGAAATGGTAAAATAGGAAAGACACGTTGGTTTTGATATTCAAAATGATATCTTGATGTTGGGATCTCATATTTGTGTGTCTAATATTGATAACTTACAAGGAAAAGTCTTAAAAGAAGCATATAATGCTTCATATGCCATGTATCCAGGAATGGCAAAAATGTATAGTACCTTGTGATCTCATTTTTGGTGGCTTAAAATGAAGAAAGATGTGGCATCCTATGTTTCAAAATGTAACTTGTCAACATATCAAAATAAAACATGAAGCACAGGTTGAAAAATTGAAAACCTTAATGATTCTTATATGGAAATGAGGAAAGAATAAGCATGGACTTTATAAATGGGTTACCAAGAACTCTGAAGAAGAATGATGTTATATGGGTGATCATTGATCTACTAACTAAGTTAGTTCCATTTTACTAACTAAGTTAGTTCCATTTTTGCCTATTCGATGAGGTAGTTTATTTTTCTTCACATGGCCAAGAAATATATGGAAGAAATTGTCAAATTACTTGACACTCTAATATCGATTATATTAGATAAAGATCCATGATTTACATCTTAATTTTGGGTCAGTTTGCAACAAGCCTTGGGAATCAAGTTGAGTTTTAATACTGTTTTTCATCCTCAGACAAATGGACAATCAAAAAGGATAATTCAAACACTTGAAGACATGCTTAAAGCTTGTGTGATAGAGTTCAAAGGTACATGGGATGAGTAAATTGCCTTGATTAAATTTGATTATAATAATCATTATCATAACAGTATATAGATGGCACCATGTGAACATTCATATGGAAGACAATGTCAAAGTCCTATCTATTAGGATAAAGAAGGGATGTGTGTTTTAAAAGTGTTAGAACTAGTATAAGACATTGTGCATAAGGTGAAGGTAATAAAAAAACAAGCTTAAAGCAAAATAAGACAAGTAAAATAGCTATGTAGACTAACACAAAAGAGAAATAGAATATGAGGTGGTAACTAAAGTGTTCCTCCGAGTTTCACCATGGAAAGAAATAATTCAATTTGACAAAAAAGGGAAACTGAGTCCTCCATACATAGGGTTATATAAGATCCTAAAAAGAATTGGTATATTGGCTTATAGGTTAGCACTACTATCAAAGATGGCTTAGATTCATGATGTATTTCATGTAAGTATGCTCATAGAGTATCGATCTGATCCTACACATATACTTAGGGATCCAGTAATAACAATTATAGATGATGTAAGTTATGTTGAATAACTAGTGAAAATCATTGGTTATTAGACAAAACAATTACCAAATCAAGAAATACATTCAGTTAAGGTGTTTTGGAGAAACCACTCATAATAAGAGGTCAAATGGGAAACTAAAGAGAATATAAAACAACAATATCAACATTTGTTTAAATGTATTGAATTTTAGGATGAAATTCCTTGTAAGAAGGGGAAGAAAATGTAACATCCCTATTCTCATTTATTAGCATTCTCAGATGAACACATATATTGCATAAATGATTTGCAATCCTACATGAACATATATTGTAACATCCCTATCCACATTTATTAGCATTCTTACATGAACATATTCATTGCATAAATAATTTGCAATCCCACATGAACATATGCAATGGATAAATGATCATTCAGATATGTGAATTTGATAAGCATGACAATGACACGTGCACCATTACATTTGAAACATTTGAATATATATGTAATGTTTATATAGTTATATGACAAATTATCTTATGTTATGTGCATGATATAACAGTATAAATAATGGTGTTTTAGAGCTTATTTAAAGGTATAAAGAGCATATGAGGATTAGGAGATGGATGAAGGTGATAAAGGAGTGAAAAAAGAGGGAAAAATGAAATTCTAACCAATGGAAATGAGACACCATTATTTTATCTTATTAGAATAGGTTTACAAATTGAATTTTTGTTCTTATAGGAATAAAATATAGAGGACAAACATGAGTGGCGGCAAAAAAAGAGAGAGTTAAGAAAGAAAGAAAGAAAGAAAAAAGAAGAAGAAAAAGAAATATAAGAAAAAAAAAAGAAGAAGAAGGAAAGGGAAAAGAGTGAGCTGCCTAGAAAGGAATCCTAAACTTTTCTAGTTCTGGGAAAATAATTAAGTTAATTTATCTTCTTCCCATATGAAATTACTCCCACATGACATGTTAATCATACATGGTTAGTAAGAATTATGAAGTAATTTGAGGTCGAGCTCATGTATGGGGGTTGATGCTCAAAAGAAACACGAGATGATTGTGTTGATTTTGTTGTTAGAGTACATTTTTTCCCCACCATTTCATAACCCTAGAAGAGAAATTAAGGAAAATGTAAAATATAAAAGTGGTAGCTTTTTGCCCCATCTAAATGCATGTAAAATAGTTTTACTTAATTTGGTGTGTGTGAGAGATATGACTCCTTCATTAGGGGTGGTTCACAACCAACTAAAATCTCCTTAGTCTTTCTATTTTCATATATTTTGATGACTTTATTTACTGATTTAGGTAAAGTTCAAAACATGAAATTTATAGGGTTATATCTAAATACTTGTAAAACAGTTTTGCTTGATTTGTTGTGTGGAAAGAGATATGGCTCATTGATTGTGACTGATCCTAAACCCAATGAAACCTCATCAGTCTTATAATTCTATTTTCTAAGAACTTGATGGCCATAAAATCTAAATTTGATGATTTAAAAAACTTAAAAGTTGTATATTTATGTTTGATCTACATTCTTGTAAAATATTTTTGCCAAATTTACCTTGGTTTATGAGATATTGCCCCTTCATCATGACTGATTATCAACATATTGAAAACCTGCTCACCCTGAGATTGGTCATTTGTTTTGGTGACTTTATAGACTAAATTAGACAATGAGTAAAACATTAAAAAAATGTTCATATATGTGTTGTGTAACTTTTAATAAATCAGTTTTGCAATTTGATTTGTACAATTTGAGATATACATAAGATTGTAAGACCTACTCAGACTGAGATGACATTGAAACAACATAAAATTTAAAAATTCACCACATTTCCTATATGTCTTATATTGATCTAAAATTTGATTATGTTGTATCATTATGTGTCTAGTTTATTTGAAAAAAGAATCACGTAATTTGGATAAGTATATCTAAAGTTATCAATGTGAGAATGTGGCAAGGGCAGACTACCATATAAGAAAAATATGCATAAACACTAGGTCCACTTGCATGGATCATACTATTATTGCATACCAAGTATTCATAATCATTTTGACATACATATAACCAAGTATGTATCAAATATTAGGATCTCAACACTTTGAGAAAACCCAAGCGATGGGACCAAACCTACCATAAAGGTTGGTCATATCAAATGGTGAGTAAAAGCCATAATTAAATTCTAATGTGTATGTGTGATAACTTTACGATATGGTTATGTTCTGTTACATGTATATGTGATTAAATTATGAAATTTTACATGTGAATACAAGTTAAGTAAGAATTATATGCTCTTAATCATTACTTAGTATACCATTATGAATGAATACTTGCACATTGAACTAAAAGATGTTGTGACCAGCTTGATAAACACTTGCATGGAAAAGGGGATTAATATGTCCTATTGACACATGTTATTGATCAAATGATTCACTTGTTATATGCTAACCAATACAATCAAATGTCACTTGAATCACATGAATTTTTTAGAAGCAATGTTTGCCTTGTAAGGTCACGATAAAAATCAATCTCTTGCATTTGCATTTGCATGGTCAATTCCTATACTAGTAATGTATCCTGATAATATTTGATTGTTGGTTATGTCATAAGAATTTGATTATTGTTTCTATACATTGAGTCGCGTCTCACCAAATCGTAATTATGTTTTTTAGACACTGAAGCATAAGGTTTGGATACTTTAATGCATAGAATTTTACATAGAGACATATGGACGCAAGTTTTCAGCTGAATTCCAACTCTCTCTCTCCTTGTATCATGTACATATATCTAGATAGGAACTAGTTTATGGTCATTAGCCTTGAATAATAGTTAACATATATGTACATTAAATACATGTTGTATGTATGATGAATCAATCTATATGCGTATGTATTTTTGGACATGAATGTCATGATTTGTAAATGAAAATGTTCACTACATATGCATTGCATAAATGATCACTTAGATATATGCATTTGACGAGCATGACGATGACATTTGCATCATTGCATTTGGGACACTTGAACATAGATGTAATGTTTGTGTAGTTGAATGGAAAATTATCTTATGTTGTGTGCATGTTATAATATTCTAAATAATGGTGTTTTAGAGTTTATTTAAAAGTTTAAGGAGCATATGAGGACTAGTAGATGGATGAAGGTGATGAAAGAATGAAGAAGAAAGATTAAAAGAGGAAAATTGAAATTTCAACCAATGGTATTAAGCCAACATGATTTTATCTTATTAGAGTATGTATACAAATTGAATTTCTTTTCCTTTAGGAGCAAATTAGAGAGGAAACAATGTGAAGGGGTGTAATAAAAGAAAGAGAGCTAAGAAAGAAAAGAAATGAGATGAAGAACAAAAATAAGAAAACCTAAGCTTTTATAGTTTTGGCAAAATAGGTAAGTGATTTTATCTTCATCTCATATAAAATTTCTCCTTCATAACATATTAAACATGCATGATTAATAAGAATTATATGATTATGGATAGAGTTCATGTGTGGAAGTTGTTAGGAGCACAGAAGATACGAGAGTTGATTATGTTGATTTTGTTATTAGAGCATATTGCTTCACCCATGATTTCATAGCCTTAGAAGATGAATTAAGGAAAGTGTAAAACATGAAATTTATAGATTTATACCTGATATAAATGCATGTAAAATAGTTTTGCTTACTATGATGTGTGTGAAGAGCTATGACTCTTTCATTAGGGCTAGTTCACCACCTACTGAAACCGCCTCAATCTGGTTGTTTTCATATATTATGATGACCTTATGTGCTTATTAATCTAAAGTGTAAAATATAAAAGTTGTAGAGTTATATCACCTCTAAATTCTTATAAAATAGTTTTGCTTAATTTATTATATGGAAAAAGATATTGCTTTTTTATTGTGACTAATCTTAAATTTGATTAAACCTGCTTAACTTATTGATTCTGTTTGCCTAGAATTTGATGGCCATATAATGGGAATTAGATGATGTGAAAACATAAATATTGTTGAGTTATGTCTCATCTAAATGTCTATAAGAACTTTTGAGGAGATATTGCTCTTTCATTATGACTGATTCTCAACATGTTGAAATCTACTCACCCTGAGATAGATCATTTATTTTAATGACCTTATAGACTGAATTAGACAAAGTGTAAAGAATTAAAAATGTTTTTTTTTATGTGTTTTATAACTTTTGGTAAATTAGTTTCACAATTGGATTTGTACAATTTAAGATATGTCTAAGAATGTAAGACCAAATCAGATTGTGGTCATATTGAAATAGGATAGAATTTAAAAATTCACCATATTTTTCTACAAATTTTATATTGACCTGAATTTTGAACATGTTGTATCATTATGTGTCTAGTTTATTTAGAAAAAAGAGTCAAGTCATTTGGATAAATATAGCAAAATTTATTACAGTGAGAGTGTCGCATGGTTAAGCTATCGTATGAGAATAATAAGCATAAATACTAGGTCCACTTGAATAGAACATGACCATAGTTGCATACCAAGCATGAAAACTCATTTTGATATATTTATAATCATGTATGTATCAAATGTTAGGATCTCAACACATTGAGGAAGCCTAAGAGAGAGGTTCAAACCTACCATAAAGGTTGGTTGCATCAAAGGTGAGTAAAAGCCATAATTGGACTCTAATGTGTATATTTTATAATTTTAAGATATGATTATATTCTATTATGTGTATATGTGATTTAATTGTGAAAATTTATATGTGAATATAAGTTAAGTGAGAATTATATGATCTTAATTATTACTTGTTATATCATTGTGAATAAACACTTACATATAAAACTAAATGGATGTTGTAACTAACTTGTCAAACACTTGCAAATCACTTGAAAAATAGACCATTATGTCCTATTATGGCACATGTTATTAGTCAAATGAATCATATGTTATATATTGTCTACCAAAATCAAATCTCACTTGAATCATATGAATTCCTGAGAGCAATATTTGCCTTTCAAGGTCATGAAAAAATCAATCAAACTATTGCATTTGCATAAGTCAATGTGTGTACTTGTGATGTTATCATAATGATAATTGATTATTAATTGTGCCATTAAAATCTTATTTTTTTTATTCATTGAGTCGCGACTCACTAAATTGCAATTATTTTTTTTAGATAGTAAAGCATGGTATGGGTCATTTGGAGCATATAGACACATGGAGCACAAGTCATCACCTGAATTCTGACTCTCTCTCTCTCCTTGTGTCATGTAAATATATCTAGATAGGCATCAATTTATAGTCACCAACATTAAATGGGTTGTACTTAACATATACATACATTGAATAAGGAAATTGACATACCTTTTTTATTGTGTATAAATGATATGTTAACCTTTTACATATGAATACTTGGACATGAATGTCATGCTTAATAAATAGAAATGGGTGTTACAATTCTACTTCGAGCTTTAGTTATTTTTGTAACCTTTATTGAAATACATGTTATGTTTAAACATTAATACTCTTTGTTTATTAGTGGGACTATGTTATGCCTTCGTTTATCAATGATCTTGTTACTTATTGGCACTTGTGGTGTCATCATACCCATGATTGCTTTCTTACTTTTTCTCTTATAATGTTGTTATTGTTTAATTTATTGTCCTTATTTTCTCTTGCATGTTGTTATTATCTATTACTTTTTTGAGTGATGGGGTTGTTGGGTTCATAAACTAAACACAATAGAAAAATATAAATTTCGAACATACAAAATCTCATAAGGATCCATGCAATTCAATTGAATTGACAAAAGGGATACGAGAAACCTATCAATTATAATAAAAAGGCAAGACAATTAGAAGGCAGACAGAGGATTTACATCGATGACACCCTACCTCGAGCTTCAAATTAGATTTAGATATTACCAAGGGATAAATGTTTTATGTAGGTATCCACACAATCAGGTTGTCTTCAAAATGAATATTATGCTAACACCAAGATTCTAATGTGAGACTTTTTTTAAACATTTTGTGAAGATATCATGAATGCACTCTTTCTTTCAAAAAAATCTAAATGTTTATATACCTACACAGCTATGATATATATGCCAACTTTGTATCTTAGAAGATACAAATAACTAGATATTTTATTTTGTTTTAACTTTTAAAAGAAAATATACAAAGGGATATTTTAAGATAATATCTCTAAATATCTAAATTATATATATCTTGAGAGTGCATCAAATACAATTCACTTTTGGGTCTGCGCTAAATGTGCGACCCTATATGCTGACATAACGTTGGTAGCAAACCAAAAACTATTTTTGGCCCACAATCATAAATGACTTCTAATAAGACTTTATGAGTACCCAAATTATGTGAAGCTCATTAATCCGACCAAACCTATTTGACAAATAGTATTATAACCCTTTTTGTCACATTATATCTCAATTGAACATAAGATATGGATCCATTCATCTTCGTATAGTTCAATTAAATTGTTTATCTATCTCCAAGTAGACTGGTATAAAATGACATTAATAACTTTTATCAATTTATATTTGTATGGTCATGCATTCACTTTAGTCTAACTCATCAAAGGGCACAAAGATATATTTCTCATACATATATGAGGGATAAATTCCTTTTCAATCAATCACTCATATTCCTCTATATGATTTACTTCATGTCCAATATTAGATGCATAATCATCCTATTAAAGATAATGTTTAACTATATCAAAACATGAAATTCATTATATCCATGGTGATTTTCAAGTTAGAGGATTAAGTTAATATTATTATTACATGAGAATCATTTATGACAATCTACCTATGTAGTATTCCTATAGCGGGTTTGTCCAATACAATATTTTCAAAATATGTATATATGTGTTTGATTTAATTTCACATATAAATGACCAGTAAAATATAATCATCAATCAAAACACACACAAATTTTCATTCGTTATTATTTCAATAATAATGATTAACTAGGGACAACTTAGAATAGAATTCCTTACACTTAAGGGTTTTACTATCAAATCACATACTTAATAACCTTAAGTGGAATCAATTATTCATAGAATTTATCATTTAGTAATAAATACAATCCAATATAAATATTTAATAAAAATGCAACCATTAAATATTAAAAATATCCATTATAAAATTTGGCTTAGGACACATAACTAATAGTCTCCCCCTTACATTAGGCCCAATCAAAAAATTATTTAATTCTCATTGATCTAGCATGCCTTTCATGCTTTGGTTGTGATAGTGGTTTAATGAATGGATCAACAATATTGTCATTGGTTAACACTTTGCATATTTTCTCATCTCCTCTCTCAATGATCTCTCAAATGAGATGAAAATGTTAGAGTAAGTGTTTGTATTGTTGATGTAATCTTGGGTCCTTAGCTTGTGCTATGGCTTTATTATTATCACAACACAAATCTGAGAGTTTAGCTTTATCCAAATGAAGATACCAAACTCTTTGACTGCCTCATAGAAATGAGCTACAATAAGTTTTGGAGAGAAATTTCCATTGAATCTAAACATGATTCTAAGACCTCTCATGCTAAACACATCAAATCCCTTACCTTTTGGGTCCTTCATTGCATTATCATCTTTTTCATCAATGTTAGAGGGGATGGAATTAAAAAAGTAATCCAAAAGGATCTTTCCTTTTTGTTTGCCCTTATTAAAGACAAACCCATTTAAACTACTAGAACTTCTAGTTAACCAATTTGCCCACATTGCTAAAACTAAACATGGTCAAATCCTCCTCCCTTCTCACATTACAACTATAATCAAACATGTTAGAGCCTTCACTCCTCAAATAAAGCCCTTTTCAAAATCACTTATCCAGTGGTTCTAATCTCATAGGTATAACACGTATGCTTGCCTCCAAGTGCATTAAAGATAAGAATGGCTTTTATGAATATGTACTTAGAGAGTTTGGGTTCATAGAGCAAGAAGTGAAACGAATAAAATCTTGCATAAATGCTTAAGGAGATGCTAGAACTTAAGGTGGTGAAGGGAGTTCAAGGGATTAAAAAACTCAAACCTCATTGTAAAGTCAAGTTCTTCCTCTTCCTTAGTAAAAATTAATCAAATATTAAATAAGACCATGAAAAGGTTTACCCTTCTAGGTCATCCCTATGGCGATATAAATGAGATTTAATAAAAATTAGGGATCACTCTTTGCTACGCACAAGAATGGGACATAAGTGAGGAAGAGAAAAAATAACCTTAGTTTGTGGGGCCTTAGGATTTCCTTCTTTTTTTCTCTTTCTTCTTTTCGTTTGCATGTTTTTTTTTTCTGATTCATTTTATGCATTTTGACACTATAATGATCAAACATGTACTTTTTTATTTTCTTGAATGAAGAGATCTTTTTTTTATTCCACTGCTTATTTATTTAATTTTTTAATCTCTTTTTCAATCTTATTGCTCTTTACCTGTATAAAATCTTCTCTTTATGATCTTAACAAAAGGGTAACAAAAAGCATCAATTACGATAAGCACTAATTAAAAGGGAGCAATAAATTGCAAATCCAAACCTTGAACTTAAATTGAATATACCATAACTTTTGAAACTCTTAGGGGAAAGTACAAAATTCTACAATGTGGTTTTTCTCTTTGAAAAATATGGTCATGTGATTTATTTATTAGTAAAACTTTATCTTGTGGTATAATACCATTCGCAAAATAGTGCTAGATCTGCAACTTTGTTACATCCATTTGACTTGGTACCAAATTCTGTGCATTATTTCAACTAATTATGTATCTAAAATTTAGATATATAAATTCCTCACTCTAAATATGAAATTTGTTTATTTTTTGTTTACTTTTTGTATGTATTTGAATAAATTCTATAGTGATAGAAGTAGAATTTGTTCATATATATATATATATATATATATATATATATATGAATAAATTCTATATTTAGAGTGAAGAAATTATGTACTCATACATAATTAGTTGAAACAATATACAAAATCTGATATCAAGTTAAATGGAAATAATAGAGTTACAGATTTGATACCACTTTGCAAACTTTATTATACCATAAAGTAGAGTTGTATCAATAAACAAACCACAAGACCATATTCACCAAAGAGGAAAATCACAGGGTAGAATTTTGTGCTTTTCCAAAATCTTAAGTTATAAAATTTATTAAATTTTAATTGATCTTATTAGGGCGATAAGCTAAAATTCAATAAAATGCTTGAATTTATTTTATTTTTCTACTTTCAATTCAATTTAATTGTCAAAATAAAAAGGGAAGATTATTGACTTAAGTTGGATTTCTAGTTTTTATCTTGACAATCAAATTGAATAGCTCTAATATTTTTATTAAGTGTATTTTTTTTTTATAGAAAATAAGGCTAGAAAAGGTTGGGACTCAAAAACTTTCTAAGTTCCAAAACGGACCTAAAAGTCGCACCTAATACATGTATATTGTGACCAGAATGTGCCAATCATAATCGTAACCTAATCAATGCAATCAAGAAGTAAAAACTTAGTAGATCTTCTAAGTTATAGGCTACACTTTAGGGAGCATTGCGACTATGATCAAGGACATGAAATGGGATTTGTAACAAGTATTCATGCATTGTGACCACAATCCTTGAATAGGTGAAATCCATTCCAAAATCACTCCAATAAATAGTTAAAAAACCTATGATGTAGTGACATGTGTCACTAGCCATTAGGGACGTTTGAAGATTGTGACCACTATATACTTGTCTTGAACATGAAATGGAGTTAACAACTGTTATTCAGCTTTGATAGTGCATTAAATGCAAATTTTCTAGCTGTTGAAGAAAGATTTGGTCATAATTCATTTATAATGGTTATTTAAAGGTTGAAAGCTATAAATACCTACTTTAAAGGCCTTTAGTGTAGTTTAACAAACTTTATTTATGATCAAACTCTTGCACTTTTATTTCTCATATTCTTAAACTTCATTAATTGTATTTTTGAGTTTGTTGTAGATCTTTGATAACTCAAAGGATTGAGTGTTAAGCATAAAAAAATTATTAGGTTTGGAAGTGAGCCTTAGAAGACTTTTGTATAGATTTGTGAATGAGCCTTAGAAAACTCTTATATAGGTCTGGAAGTTAGCTTTAGAAAACTCTTGTATAGTTCTGTGTGTGAGCCTTTAAGAAAAAACTTGTAAAGGCTTTAAGCGTGAGCCTTTAAGAAAACACTTGTAAAGGCTTTAGGTGTGAGCCTTCAGGAAAACACTTGTAAAGGGTTAGGTGTGAGCTTAAACACTAAGTTGGAAGTGCGCTTGGAAACTCCATTGTAAAAAGAAAGTTATAGTGAAATACCTAGTCATGGTTAGGGAGTGGGCATAAGGTTTGTTATACCTGAATTTAGTTATGTGTTATATATCTATTGGTACATCAATTTTGCAATTGAATATGTACATTTTGCGATATGGTTAAGATTTTTGGGAGTTGGTTAGATTATGCTTACATAGAAATAAGATAGATTTTAAAAATTCACTGTATTTTTTAGTTTATATTCTAACTTGTATTTTGACTATTCATAGCCTTATATACCTATTTTCACTAGAAAAAGAATAAAGCCATATGGATTAATATAACTATAGTTATTATAATAAAAGTGTAGTAAGGTCAAATTGTCATACAGCGATAAATTTGTGTGTGTGTGTAAGATGGCAAAAGAAATAGACGGGATCAAAATTAAGGGAAGTAGTTCTAGATTTTTGCAAAGAGTCCTTAGTAACAAGCTTTTGAATATCAACTTCAAGTGTTGGATGATCTAACAACTAGTTCAGTTTAAGAACTATTAGATAAGTATCGACCTTTAACTCGGTGTTGAACCTATTTTGGTCTAATTTTTAGATATGAAGTTATGAACAAAAATATGTGTGAAAGCTTTAATGGAAATCAATTAAAAGCTAGGTCCAAACACATCATAAGTATGCTTGAAGTTATAAGGTTGGACATAATGAGTAAAACTCATACCAAAAGTTTTAAAGCTACAAAATGGGTTACTAATGTCAGTCTAGCTAGAATTTCTAAGCTTAAGGAGAATATGACAAAAGCATGAAATTACTAGTTACATTAGAGTGGGAAAAAAAGGTTACAATATATTAGAAGGGAAGGATAAACATGTTGTGGATTTGGAAACTATGTCATGTATTTGCAGGGCATTGACTTATTTCGTATTCCATGTTAGCATATCATTTATAATGTCTACCATAAAAGGGGGAACATAATAAAATATTTTTCTAAATGGTATAATAAAGATAGTTTTCTAAAAGCATACTAATACCTTTTTATAACCTATGAAATATAATATATATATATATATATATATATGTGTGTGTGTGTGTGTGTGTGTGGCCAAGAATTGATAAATAGCCAATAGGGTCACCATCCCCTAAAAAGATGCCTAAAAGACCTAAGAAGTTAAGGAAGGTTGATGCTGATGAACATAAAAAGTCAAGCAAAATTCATAAGAAGTTGGTTAAGATGCATTGTTTAATGTATAAGTATAAAGGACACCAAAAATCGACTTGTCTATACAGAACTTAGAGTCTAACTCTAAATGTGAGTAGCTTATTTATTCACGTTTTAATAATAGTTATAATGATGCTTATCAATTTTAATATTTAAACATTAGCAACACCTTATGAAATGAGATCACAGTCAAGAAACAATGATATGCATAATCCTTCATTAGTAAGAGAGGTTTGCAAAGTTAATGAGATCTAAAATTTAGCTTGAATTCCATTATGGCGAAGTGCATATATTAGAAAAAAAAAAAAAGAAGCATTTTGATCTCCCCATGCATTTTAAGGATATATGATCATTCTACTCAGTAACATCCTAATGTGAGTTATAGCATAGAATAAGTAATTATAAGAAAGGGAAATGAGAATGTATACTGGCTTCCGTCATTAAGAAAGAAAAATAATAGCCTTATTGGAGCAGGAATTATTATTTATTATATGACAAGGCAAGTGACATAGGAGGTAATTAGAACAAATTATTGTGAAATTTTTGTAGTTGATTGTATGTGAAAAAAATGTCCAAGTAAGTTATTGTTGATGTTTGTGTGAATTGCAACCTAAGAAGCTTGTTGAGAATTTAATGACTTATGAAAATCCCATTTCCCACTAAAAATTAGAGAATCATAACTAACTCCACCTATCAACCCAAACTATGGAAAGTTTCAAGTAAAATGCCTTAATGGTAAGGGACTCCCTATGCGACAACAAGACAATTACAAAAAGTAGCAGAGAGAAAAATTGGTAACAAAAAAAAAAAAAGGCCAGAATGCAAGTTCCATCCAACTCCCCTACTATATTTGCTTAACCCATGGGTCCTACTTCTAACTCTAATATGAGTTTTAGCATTTCTATTCACATGTTACAACAATCTTCATCTGCACTTAGCTAACAGTTACACATGTAAAAACTTCCTAAAGTAATATTCCACCCTAAATGCCTCAACATATGCTTATAAACAAAAACAAATCAGACCCATATGGAGGCCTTGAAATTATTACATGAACTTTTTTATGGACTTCTTGATGAACTTATTTGTGGACCTCTTGATGTTGAATGCCAATATCGTATTATCTATGTATAAAATTTGAATACATATTTGGGAATATTGAATTTTTTAGACATTTTTTGTTATGTTGAATGCCAATATGGCATCATCTCATGTGTAAAAAAATATTTTAAAACACTTGTTTGGGAGTATTATGAATTTTTTAGAATCATATGGTCCTTAAATCAATGTATTTATTTTCAAGTTAGTAATCATATCTTTCATTTAGTTTCATTTTCTTACCATTTGACTAAAAATTTAGGAATGTAAATCAATGTACTTATTTTCAATTTAATATTCATATCTTTATTTTAGTTTCATTTTCTTACCATTTATCCTGAATTCATGAATATAGATACTATTTACGTAAAACAACATTATAAACTTCAAAATATCCTCCATCTCATTTCATATAATTCAATTATATTTGTGACATTTATCTATAAAATAAAGTTACCATATCTCCTATATTACAAATGGAGTTTTCATCGAGCCTTATATTTCCTAAATTCACATTTATATTTCCAAGTTAATTAAATCCACACACTACAATAATCAATGCCATCACAAGGAAACACCAAATCATCATCAAGACTAATTTCAAACTTGCCAACCTCTTTTTCTACATGCCATATGCATAACAACTCTCAGCTCCATTCTTAGTTCTACTCTATAGTTGTCATCATTAATAAGAGCAGTAACCATATTTATACCTCTTAATCTCAACCCTTTCAATTTATGCATTTCAATAACAAGCATATGAATCACATCAATTGCACATTCACCCATCTTCACATCACAATCACTTATGTGCAAACAACTTACAATAATGAAAAAATTAATGAAAATTTCAAATTGCATAAAAAATAAAACTCAACCTCACTTATCCATACCTTGTAATTCACATACGAGTAAAACCTCTTTCATCAGTTTTCTAGATTCTGTGACACCCACTTAGGTGCCTTCACCCATATATAATAACATTTTCCTTCATCTCCTTCATAATTGAACTAAGAACTATAAGCAAATAGTCTTCTGTTTGATGATGAATTATGGCGTCATGAGTAGGAGTGAGCAAACTGGTCGATTTGGTTTGTTCGATTCGGGTTTTTTCTAAAATCAGTTAAAGTGAATTTTATATTTATAAAATGAACAAAAATTTTTGAAAAAACTAATTAAACTGAATCAAATAAATTAAAATTTACAGACATACAAACCAAATCTATAAAATTTTAGTTAGGTTCGATTTGATTTAATCAAATTACATGTATTTTAAATTTGGTTCAATTCAAATTGACTTGATTTATTAATAATTTTAGTTTATTCATTTTTTATATAAAAATCAATCCAAAAATCAAAGTCGAATTGAACCAAATTTATTAAAGAGTTGAACTGAAATGAACCAAATCGGTTAGATCGATTTTTCGGTCCGGTCCTATTTTTGCTCACACCTAATTACGAGTTATGAGCAAATGATTGAGTCGATGATTAAGTAGAGGACCTTGATGAAGAAGACATTCTCAAGCTCTACCTAGGTTGCATCACGAGAGTAAAAAAGAAATTAGGGACTTCAATATAACATGTTGGAAAAATAGCATAAAAAATGTTTGTATAAAAAAATCTATTTTTATTTTTAAAATATATGTACTTTTATTTTCATTTCATTTGTAGTCTCGTATTGAATTTAATCATATTTGGTAATGACATGACACTCTAAACCTACATATTTTTACAAATGATATTTATATAAAAAAAGACTATTAGCATAAAAAATTTGTACTTTCATTTTTATGTCAAAGTAATCCAATTTAATTAATTAGTCTTTATTATTTATTTGGTAATTAAAAATTATTTACTTATTAATAATATACAATTAAAGTTAATTTAATTTAGTTTAAGATTAATCTCTATATGTTTAATTTTCAAAATTTCAAAAAAAACTTTTTGATTTAATTATTTTAATTTTTATTTATACTTGGGTTTAAATAAATTGGTAATGTATTGGTAATTTGGTTTAAATAAATTGATAATATAAGTTTAAATAGAATTTTTGCATATTGTAATATGATAATAGATTTATAAATATGATGAATTTATAAAATATTAATTTTTAAAATTAATATTTATTGGCAAATTTATTTCTTAAAATTAAATCACTAGTGAGTATTAATGAAAATCAAATTTACTATTATAAAATAAACAAGGTTTGTATTTTAGTTGTGATATGCTTATAAAATAAAGAGCAATGATATTGACATAGTATGATATTTGCTAAAATTATATGACAAAATTATCAACTTATTGAATTAAAATAAATGGATCTTTTATATTTTGGAACTATTATTGGTTTATATTTTTTTTCCATTTATGATCAAAATTATCATTTAAATATTTCAAATTTTCATAATTACTTTTTATTGTGATAAATATAAATTGCATGCATCATGTCATGATATTTTTTTTTCTCATTATGAATGCTTTAACTGCTTTGAATTTTTTTTAATTTTGTTTAAAATTAGAACAAATTGAATTTCATTTTGATAGTGGAACCATTTTATCCATACTTGAATTTTATTTTATTTCAAAAAAAGATACAAGCATACATATATCTCACTAAAAATCATATTTTTGTTAGTCATACAAGCTCAAAAATGTATAAGTAATTTTTATTTTTTTCTTATTTTTTTAAATATATAAATGTTTGTATAAATTTATTTAATTTAAAATTATCAATGATTTTTATCAGTAAATTTCATTATTTATGTACTTATTTTTATATATAAAATTTGATTATAAAAACCACTTCAATTTCACATGTAATTTCATATTTTCTAATTTACTAGTAATTAATTATATTCTTTTTTAAAAAATAATACATAAGAAAAGAATAAAAAAGAAAATATCTTGGTGTTAGCTAAAAATACTTTTATGATATAAATAAAAATGTTATCTTATACGAGATAAGAATAGTTTTGTCAATATTCGGTTATAGAGAATGTGTGGCTCTATCTTTTCTAATTTTTAATTAAATAAATAAATAATTTAAAAAATTATTTCATTTAGGTAATTGTCACATATAAGTTTAATTAAATAAGTAAATAATTTAAAAGTGAAATACAAATTTTTATGCTAATTGCTTCTCTCTTTTTTTTAATAAATATCATTTATATAAATATGTAAAATTGTATAAAATTAAATTGTCATGTCACTGCCAAATTTAAAAATACATATTTTTTTCATGCTACTTAATCTTAACATATTTGAATATTTTTGTAACACATTCTTTCCATTACTCATCATGGAGCCTTTTTTCTCTCCTCATCGCGTGATCTGCACACGCTCAATTAAGCTTAAAATTGGCCTTAAATTAGCTGTAAAAAGGAATTCAGCCCTAATTGATAGGATTAGTTAATTTTATCCTTAAATAACTTTTGAAGAGCTCAGAACGAAATCGGTACACTTTCTTGAAAAGAGTTAAGGTCTCCAGGTGATTGGATTGGCTCCTTGTCCCAGGAGGAGCAACTTTTTGGAACCCTTTTATCATTAGCTCGACCAAGCCTTGGCTGTTGATTATCCTCCTTCAAAATCGACATATTTCTCATCTCAGAACGATAAGTTGCGTTTCTGTATTCTTTATCAATTTCCTCTCTGCATTTATTGATGTCATCTGCTATGCTGAGATTTTTTTTCTTAATTTCTTTGTCACTGCCTACAATAATGATCTTATATTAAGAAACCATTTTAGTTCAGTTGTTCAATTGATTAATACTCTTTTTGAATGAAGTAATTGAAGGAAGCAAGGAAAACGAGCTTGTCTTTGTTTCAGATGATAGCTACACTGATAATTAAAATTTTGAATAAACTTCTGTGATTGATTAAAGTCCCCAAATGAATTCTTGTATGTTAGTCTGCTCTGTGGTTCATATTACATATCCTCCTCCCGGTTTCCAATATGAATATGAGGTTCTTTGATTCAGTTTTCTATTTTGGAATTGTTGTCGAAATTCTGTCAAAATTTCGTTAAGATCTAGATAATTCTAATTGGAAACAGAATCCAACAGCCTAACGTTTGTTGAAAGAAAGTGCTGTTTTCTCTCTCCGTCAATCTATAGTTGCAGAAATATCGAACATGCAGCTCACTCTTGAATTCGGGTAATTTCTTCTTTACTCGGAATCTTATTGCTTTTGCTTTTAAGTATTCCTTCATTATTGTTTCATTTTGATTTTCAGAGGGAAAAAAGAAATGGGTACTTTATGTGCGCTCTTGCTTGCGTGTGTATATAGGGGGTCACTGAATTCTTTAATATGTTAAAGATTCATGAATGTTTGCTATTTTGCTCTGTGCCTAAAGTTGTCTCTTGGAATGATATGTTCAAGTTTCCCATTTATGGAATCAAAACATTGGGAAATCATTGAAGATAACATGAAAGAAGTTCATTTCTTCATCTTCATCTTCTTTAGGTGAATGATGTTTTAATATGTATTATTAGATTTAAATTTAATTTGTATAAATCTAATTTGTATTATTAGATTTAATTTGTATTATTATTAGATTTAGTGTGGAATGGGTTGTCCTTGTATGTCTGACGTTGCTAATGATCTTAACTCTAAATTAGGTTATAGATTTGACAAAAAAAAAAAAAATTTTGAAAAGAGAGAATGAAGAGACCAAAATTCAACATAAGAGGCTGAATTCTCTGGTTACGCTTCCTGTGTGTATACCGGTTGGCACCAGTAACTGGTTCTTTTTTATTACTCATAATTTACCTTTGAAACTGATTAATGGCCTTTCCATACCCCCAATTCCTACTAAACAAGACTTTCATGTGCGCGTGCGCGCGTGCACACACACACACACACACATATATATATATATATATATATCAAATCCTACTTCCATTAGGAACTGATGTTTAATACCTTATCCTAGTAAAGACTTATAAATCTTTACTAGGATATCGATTCCTAATGGAAGTAGGACTTGACTATTTTGAAATCTAATGTAATTAATAAATTAAAAAGCCTGGTTTAGAAAATTGCTGAAGTAGCTTGAGCAGTAATGTGCTATAGTAACTGTTGAAAATTCTCAAGTTTGGATCCTGCATCAATGTCATTTAGTCTTTCAAGAAATTACGATGTATTGCACAACTTATTATGTTGGATATATATAGGGCTGAACAATAATCGATTTAAACCAAAAAAAATCAACTGAACCAAACTGGTTTGGATTTTATATTAGTTCAATTCGGGTTTTTTTTTTTATTTTTTTTTAAATCTCAGTGAGTTTGGTTTTGTGTAAAAAAATTCAATTTAACCGAACCAAACTTATATCAAATCAAACTGAAATAGTTTAAACTTATATTAAATCAAATCAAGATGATTTAAACTGATTTGAAATTCGTTATATATGTTAAAAATATATAAAATTTATTAAAAATTATTATTTATATTAAAAATATTTAAAATTTTATTATAAAATTTATTATGTATATTTAAAATATTCAAAATTAATTTTTTAAAAGACAGTTGAAACCAAACTGAATTGAACCAAATCAGTTTGGTTTGATTCAGTTTTTATACTTAGTTTGGTTCTGTTCAGTTTGTATTTTTGGAAAATTTGGTTATTTGGTTTTTTTTAGTTTGGTTCAATTAGTTCAGTTTTAATCAATTGAACACCCTTAGATATATAGTCCAAGTACTTAACTGAATTCATTCTCTGGTTATGCAGTGGGGGGCTAGAGCTTCTTTGTAATTCAGTGAAGATTCACAATGTTAATGTTGAAACCAAAACAAGAGCAGACAAGGTAAATGTTATCTTAATAAGGAATGAAATGTATACCATATGTAGTATGTTTTCTGCATATGTAATAAACTTCTACTGCGTGATCCCTTTTGTATGTTGCAGTTAACCATGAAAGATTTGCTTGCTTGGGTTCGCACCAATTTAATCAAGGAGAGGCCTGAAATGTTCATGAAAGGGGATTCTGTGTAAGTTTTTGAGATTTTAGCATTTATGTTTAAAAGGTATGCATATGCTAATTCCGCCTTAGTGAGGTGACAGAAAGCCTAGATAAAAATAGAAAGTACAATTTTGATCCCCTTTCGCATTTCTAAATAATGTTTTATCACAGTGGAAGGGTACATCTGGAGTTGGATGTAGATAATCATTTATTTGGAATGTAGAAACTGTCAGAAGATTTAGATAATTACTTAAAACTTGATTGCTTAATCATCTTTGTAATTTTATTAATTATGCCCAGCTCATGGTTTGTTACTCAGGAGACCTGGCATTCTAGTGCTTGTTAATGATTGTGATTGGGAGCTTAGTGGTCAGCTTGAGACAACATTGGATGAGAAGGATACGGTCGTCTTCATTTCAACCTTGCATGGTGGATAGAGTGTATTTGTGAACTTTACTAAAGACGTGAGCATATGCTTGTCCTGAATTTCACCACTACTCTACTGTTTTGCATTGAAAAGATATGGATAGCCTGTAAAGAGAAAAAAAAAAAAGTCTTATTTTCCTAAATCTTCACTTGTCACTAGAAACACTCTACAAACTAACCTTGTCCTTTAAGAGCTGCTATTCTGAGCATTTAGTTTATAATGCCATCATTTATTAGGAACTTATGCAGTTTTTAATGAAATACTAGATAAATGGAACTATGGTCACAAGAGCAAATATTTATTACAATCCATCCCGCCAAGGAGGTGGTCTCCTTAATGTAAGTTGACTATTTTCAGTGCCTATCTATTATATTGTCTTTGAATATTTGATGTTTACCGGGCAACAAACCTGGTTATGCAGTACCACTCCGTTGTGATCACCTTGACATTCTGCATTAAGGCATTGGAAATTTCTCTGATTGTGTTGTTTTTGATTATCGGACTCTGTTGTTGCTTGTGTAAACTGATTACTGTCCACAGGTGCCAAAGGTATGTTTCTTAATTTGCTGCTAGTAGATTGCGAAGTGTGGATGTGCACAGAATCAGACCATATCGAATTAAAACTGAAAATGTTTTGCCTTGCTTTTGAAAAATATCTGAAAGAATTGAAAATTATTTAGTGCTATCTCATAGTTGAAGAACAGATCGATTTTGAGGCAACATGTATATTCGAACTGAGTATCAAATTGTTTTATCTCATTTTCATTACTTGAGAATTTCAGTATCATACTCTCTCTCTCTCTCTCTCTCTCTCTCTCTCTCTATATATATATATATATATATATATATATATATATATATATATTTAACTATTAGAGTGAGAATTATATGATATTATATTGTATTTGAGCAATTATTTTAACTATTTGTAATTTAGATGTAAGGATTCTATATTTTTATTTATTTACAATTACAATAATATTTGCAAGAAATATTTTTATTTTTATTTTTTTTTGATAAAAAACGAATTGAAAAAGTCTTGAAAGTCACTAGTTCATCAACAAATAATCTTAAATCATCAATCCATATGAACTCAAGTCAAATCACAATAAAAAGAAAAAAGCATTTCATAAAAATGAACTTTTTAAAAAAAAAAAAAAAAGATAAGCACTTTTTTGCCTTAACAATTTTTTTAAAATTAAATGCAACAAGATTCAAATACCTTTTCAATGATTTCACTCTATGCACTTAAGGTTTTTAGGGCATTAATCAACTCTAAAGTCAACGCAAGGAATGATGTTACCATAATCTTATCGTATATCATATTTTCACCACTAATTGTGAGTCTTATACATTAAAAAGATAGGTTGTAATAGGGTTTGGGTTTAGGTTTGATAAACAAAGGGAATTTTGGGTGAAAATTATCAGAAGAATTAGTTTAATTTGCATGAAGTCTAACCTTTTTGTTCTTTAATTACTCTTTCAATCAAATTTCTTTGCAAAACAACATAATTAAAGCAATTATAACATCTATTCTTCCCTTTTTTCCTTTTTCTTTTTCTTTTTTTCCTTTCGTAATAAAAAACGCAAAAAATTCCACTCCAATTACCCTTTTCATACCTTTTATCACTTTTCTTCAAATTGCTAAAAAGTAATTCTAAATTTTCATGCCAACTTAATTAATATCCTTTGATAAAAGGGTAAGGATAAATTAAAAAGGTTCAAGGTAAAACAAATATGGTGTAAACAAAGAAAGTTTAGGGCTCAACTTGGATTTCCTAAGGGAACAATATTATAGTGGGCTTGTTACAAGCTTAAACGGCTAACCTAGACACCTTTTTTCTTTTTAATTCATGAACAAATTAGTGTGCTCTCAATATTCATCATAGAGCAAGTTATGGAATAATCAAACCATTGATAATCACTCAATAAAAACAAAATAAAGCAACAAAAGATAAAATGCTCATAAGTTTAAAAGCTCATATTAAGGTTTAATTTTATTGAATCTTGTACATTTTCATTCAAATTAATTATCAAAATAAAGAAATATTCATCCTCGCAACAAAAAGTTCAATTATTCATGCTTGTATCTTATCGTGCAATTTTATTCTAAGCATATAGTTCATGATAATCCAAAATCATTTAAAAACGAACATCAAAAGAGCAAAAAATTAAAAAAAAAAAAAAGGGTTATAAAGGAAAGATTAAGGCATGCCAAAGTCAAAGGCATCATCAAAACCTTTAATCCCTCCCCACACTTAAAACATATATTATCCCTAATATAGCAAATAGAAGTTTACCCAAAAAAAAAAAGAAATTAAAGAGCAAAGGAAACTTTCCTAAATGATGGGGCACGGTCCAAACCATTATTGAGGAAGAAGAGTGGGTGGCTTAAATCTTTGGTGTTGGGAGTTCAGGTTGCTTTAGAAAAAGGATTCAGAAGGCAACAGTTTGAATGTCTATGTGAGGGAAGGCAATGACACTATAAAACATAATACAAAGTAGGATTAAACATAACAAGGGCCAACTTTTAAGAAAAAAAAAAATAGAAGACTCATTTTAACAAGACGTGAGCATACCTTATAGAAAATAGTAAAAAAAAAAAAAAACTTATTACATGATTTTTTAAAGAGTAAAGACATGCCCATATGATATTAAAATGCATCATAACAAAAAAATCACAAAATTAAAAAGTGTTGGGTTGCCTACCAACAAGCACTCTTGTGAAGTCACTAGCTTGATTTGGTGTCTCTTTTAAAAGGACTTTTTATGGAAAGAGCGGATTCATAGTGAATAAATTATTCCTTAAGCATCCTTTTCATCTTTTCTTTTTTAATACCTGTCAATTTAAATAAAATAATCACAAGTAAGGTTGAGTTTTCTCCCAAATATATATATTTCAAATAAAAAGGTAAATGTTTAAGTTCCAAAATTGGGGATATTTCTGAAAGGTCACAATTGTTTGGTAGAAGTTGGTTCTTTCAAAGGTAAGACATGGGCACACCTTATGCAAAATAGTCCAGATTTATAACATGATTTTTTAAAAAAGAGTAAAGACATGCCCATATGATATTAAAATGCATCATAACAAGAATTAAACTAAAAAAATGAAATCACAAAATAAAAAATTTTTGGATTGCTTGCCAACGAACATTCTTTTAAAGTTACTAGCTTGACTTGGCTTCATTTTTGGAAGGATTTTGTACGGAAAAAGTGGATTCATAGTGAATAGGTTGTTCCTTACTACCACTTTTAGCTTTCTTCTTAGAGACCTGTCAATTTAGATGAAATAATCATCGATAAGATTGAGTTTTCTTCCAATATATATTTCAAATAAGTAGGTAAAGGTTTAAGTTCCAAAATTGGGGTTGTTTCAATGGAAGGCTATAATTGGTTAGTAGAAGTTAGTTCTTCCAAAGGTAAGAATTTCCTTTCTCTTAGCTTGAATCCTTTTTGACCAACATTAAGTAATTTAATGCCTCCTTATGTTCTTCATCCAATACCTATGTATTTTCACAAGAATTAACAACGGTACTTTCTAAAAGATCATCTAATTTAAATGTATTTTAGTTCAATTGCACATATATCAATGTAATCAATCACATTTATTTCATGTTTAGTAGTGTGAGGATGTTTCACAGATTTAAACATATTAAACACTACTTCACCATTGACTCTAAGAGTAAGTAAGCCTTTTTGTACATCAATCTAAGCATTACTAGTAGGAAGAAAAAGTCTACCTAGAATCAAAGGCATTGCCCGATCTTCTTCTATACCCAACACAATAAAATCAACAAGAATAATAAACTTGCCCATATTAACTAAACATCCTCCATTATTCCCCTAGGATATTTAATACTTCAATCAACTAATTGCAAGGTAATAGTAGTAGGTGTCAATTAATGCAATCCAAAATTTTCATGAAATAGAATATGACATTAAATTTACACTAGCACTTAGATCACATAGAGATTTTTTAAATCAAGTATCTCCTATAGTGTAAATGGTAGAAAAACTTCCTAGATCCTTAAGTTTTTGGAGCAATTTGTTTTGAAGAATTATTGAACTCTTTATTAAGCTTTACCATCTCCTTTTGTTGAAATTACATCCTTCAAAAATTTAGCATAACTTGGCATTTGCGAAACTACAACGAGAAGAGAATATCAATATGTACCTTTTTAAATGACTCTAAAAATTTTTCAAATTGTTTATCCAAGTTAGCTTTTAAAACTCTTTTAGGGTAAGGAAGACAAAGTTTAATAGCAACTAAATTAAGTTTAGAGGTACTCCTTTTGGTCTTCATTAGTGAATCATCAACTTTTTCATGCTCGTTCTTTTTTTATCTAGTATCTTCTTTAATTTCTCCAATTGTTCCTTCACCTCTAATAGTGATAGCATTTACCTATTCTTTTAGATGCCTCTCAGCATTACTAGGGAACTGACCTTTTATTCTTTTTAACATTATGTTAACCAGTTCTCCCACTTGAACTTCTAAGTTCTTTATAGATGTTTCATGGTTTTGAAACTTTTGATTTTACAGCATTGATGAATTTAGTAAATAGAACTTCTAAATTTTCCTTTTTTTTTCTTATGGTGGCTGTTATTGCTGAAATCTAAGGGGTGCCTTTAGTTGATTATCACTCTAAGAAAAATTTGAATGACTCCTCCATCCCAGATTATATGTATTTGAATAAGTTTTGAAGTTTGACCTACCATCATAAGAAACAAAATTAGCACTTTCATGAGAAATAAGAGAATTTCCTACTTGACAATGAGAGCTTTGATGTGTTATTTGCCCACATAAGTTACATCGATCAAAAGTTGAAGTATTCATTGTTGCAGTTGAGATTACTTAATTTTTTATTCAAAGAGAAATAAGATAAGTAGATAAAGCAGTAAAAGAATCAACATTGTGCACTCCAAATCCCCTTCAATTAGCTTTATCATTATTCCATTGGCAGTTATTAGATGTCATCTCTTTTACTAGCTCAAAAGCTTCATTAGGAGATTTTCTCATAATTGTGCCACATACAGTTGCATCAATAATCAAATGGTTAGATGGAGTACTACCATTGGAAAAATTTTGAATTTGGCACCAAACTAGCATTTCATGATGAAGACACTTTCTAAGTTTTTCCTTAAATTGCTTCCCAGCATCATATAATGATTGTCTCTCTAATTGAACAAAAGTGGTGATATTATTTATCAATTTTGCTACTTTAAAGGAAGGAAAATACTAAGCTAAAAATATTTGAGTTAGCTATGCCCATGAAGTGATACAACCTAAAGGAAGTGAATTAAGTCAATCCTTAGCTTTATCTCATAATGAAAATGGAAAAAGCCTAAGTCTAATAGCAACATTAGTAACTCCATTATGCTTGAAGGTGTTGTAAATTTATAAAAAGTTGACAACGCATGCACTAGGATCATCACTTGGTAGCTCGCTAAATCAAATATTGGTTTGAATCATATGGATGACTGTTGGCTTGATTTTAAAGTTGTTGGCTTGGATCGTAGGCTTGCTAATGCTAAAAGTAGTTTCATTAATTGTTGGACAAGCATAGTCTAAAAGAGTTTGGTTTACAGTCGTTGGGTTTGCCATCCTATTTTCTTTATCCTCTCTCTCTTTATTGTCTTTCTCAGCTTGTTTTTGCTCCTTACTTTTGTTAATCCTTTAGAGTGTACGAAAATTTTGCTCTATTTTAGGATCAAATTCACTAGTTCTTCACCATTAATATGTGTCATTTACTAATCAACCTAAATAAGCAAAATTAAAAATCAAATTAACAAAATAGAAAAATCCAAATTAATCAAGATTAATAAATTCTAATATTATTTTAGGATTAAGTCGTTAGTAATGCAATGCTAGAAACTTTATAGTAGAAATTTGAATGATTTTAGCAAATCCACTAGTTATCAAGTAATAAAAGATATTATTGCAATGAGGATTTAACAAAATAAATACTAAAACTATAATTAACATTTAATTATTCAGATAATCAAATTGAAAGATTAACTAATTAAACTACTGGAATTTAAAGGACTAAGCATGCAACTGTTTCCCTTTATTTGTTGGTAGACTTATAATTCAAGCTAAAATGGGTGATATCTAGTTTGTTATGAACATGACTAAGAGGACTTGTTCTTGCAGAAGATGGGAATTAATAAGGATACTTATATGCATGCTATATTATGTATATTAGAGAACAATGAAGAACTTGAATCATATATGGGTCAATTGTATAGTGTTGATACATTTGTGAAGGTTTATAGACAATGTATAACTTTATTAATGGATGAGATATGGTCTAAATCAAATCTAGCATTTGTATTTTGTGACCTCTATATGTGAGCAAAAAAAGGGCAAGAAAGCCTAAGGACAAAACAAAGGAAGCTAAAGAGAAGGAGATGGAAGCTGCAATGACCAAACTAAAGAGGATTGGATTAGAATCAATGAGTTGCTCAAAATGTGGTACAAGAGGCAACAATAAAATATGGCATCATACACATAATTCATTAGTAAGCAATTATCTAACTCATCTTATTTACAGATTGGACTTGTTAGTTTTTTTTATAAGAATGATATATATATATATATATATATATATATATATATATATATATATATA
>CATIWR010205277.1:0-23241 GCA_949677035.1 Omphalea diandra | reverse complement strand
AACAATTTGCCATACAACTATACAAACACTACATATATGTTCAAGTGTCCCCAAATGCAATGGTGCTTCTAAATGATTATTTATCTAATGCATATGCTCATGTGATAATGCTAATGAATGTGGCTAGGGATGTTACATATTATGATGGTTAATTCAAGCAATTTGGCATTGAAAGCACAATTGCATAATGAATTAACACATCTACAACATCCAACATAACAAGTTATCATGCAATCGCCAATCATATTACACAATGAATTAATATTGATAAGCATATTGAAGGACATAAAGTGAGATCAATTTTCACCCTAAGGAACTTTCATCTAGTATCCCTAGTTCCCTCTTGATGAAGTTCATTCTTTGTTCATTGAGGGGTTTATTAAAAATATCCACAAGTTGGTGATTGGTGTTAATAAATTCTAACACCACATTACCATTTTAGACATGATCATGTTTAAGAAAATGATGTCTAATATCAATATGCTTGCTTCTTGAATGTTGGATGAGATTCTTAGAAAGATTTATTGTACTCGTGTTGTCATATTTCATGGGAATGTTATCAACATCTTTGCCATAATCCTTAAGTTATTGTTTCATCCAAAAAATTTAGGTGTAATAATAACTTGCCGCCACATATTTTGCTTCGATGGTGGATAAGGTAACAAAAACTTGCTTCTTCTTAAACCAAGAGACTAAACATTCACTTATGAATTGACAAGTTCTAAAAGTGCTCTTCCTATCCATCAAACTACTGGCATAATCTGCATCTGAATATCTAAGAAGACTAAAAGATGAATTCTTTGGATACCAAAATCCTAAATGTAATGTGCCATGTAAATACTTAAAAATTCTTATAATGGAATTCAAATAAGATTCCTTAGGGCAAGATTAGAATCTAGCACATAAGCAAACACTAAAAATGATATATGGTATAGATGCGATAAGATAGAGGAGAGAGCTAATCATAACTCTATACTTCTTTTCATCAATAGGATTACTCAGTGCATTCTTGTCTAGTTTGATAGTTGCACTCATTGGGGTTTTTGTTACTTTGCATCCATCCATGCCAAACCTTTTGAGTAGATCCTTTATGTACTTGACTTGGTTGATGAAGATGCCCTAATTATTTGCTTGATTTGAAGAGCAATGAACTTAAACTCACCCATCATGCTTATCTCAAACTCTATAGTCATTCACTTAGCAAATTGTTCACAAAGATTCATTCATAGCACCAAATATAATATCATCAACATATATTTGCACAATGAATATGTTATTGTTGTGCCTTCTCACAAATAAAGTATCAGTCTTGTCTTTTCCAAAATCAGTTTGTAAAAAAAATGAACTAAGCCCTTCATACTAAACTCTTGAAGCTTGTTTTAAACCATATGAGGCTTTAATTAATTTGAAAACATGATTTGGAAAAACACGAGACTTAATACCTAGAGATTGTTCAACATAAACTTTCTATTTAATGAAACCATTTAGAAATGCACTTTTCACATCCATTTGAAAAAGTATAAAATTCATATGACATGTAAAATGCTAAAAGAAACCTAATGGCCTCTAATCTTGCTGCGAAGGCAAAGGTTTGTTTCTTATAATAACACCTTTCTCATCTAACTTATTCCTAAACACCCCACAATCGGGTGTTCCTTAGGGCTAGGAACAAGTTATCAAACTTTGTTTCTCTTAAATTGGTTGAGTTCCACTTTCATAGCAATCACCAAACTCTCATCATTAAGAGCCTCATCAATAGATTTTGGGTTAATCTGAGAAACAAAAGAAAAAGCAATATTATTATTTAAAACATGTAATTGATTTCTAATACTTACTCCTTTGGATGTCTAATTAATGATAAGATGTTTTGAGTGATTCTTGGAGTATCTCCAATCCATTAACAATTTTTGAGCTTGATTTTCCTTTTGTTGTGGTTGAGATTCTTCAACTTCTTATGATGGCTTATTATCTTCAAGATCAATCATAATTTCTTTTAGCGTTGAATCAAGCTCTAACTTCTTAAAGTCACCTACTAGATTATCAACAAGAGAAACTTTCCTAAGATCAAGTTTGCTAGACACATCAAATACAATATTCATAGACTCTTCAACCACTTTAGTCTTCTTGTTAAACACCCTATAGGCTTTGCTAGTGGTGGAATAGCCAAGAAAGATGTCCTCATCGGCGTTAGAGGCAAAATTTCCAAGGTTATCCTTGATATTGAGTATGTAACATTTGCACCCAAAAACTCCAACATATGAAGGCTTAGGTTTTCTACCATTCCACAGCTCATAAGAAGTTTTGTTTAGAATGAGTCTTGAAAATATGATTTGCAATATAACATGAAGTATTGATGGCTTCAACCCAAAAATAATTTGGCAAGGAATACTCATTAAGCATAGTTCTAGCCATCATTACCAACGTCCTATTTTTCCTTTCTACAACATCATTTTGTTTTGGTGTTCTAAGAATAGAAAAGTTGTGAGAAATCCTATTCTCTAAATAATAATTTTCAAAACATTCATCTTGAAATTCCTTTCCATGGTCACTCCTAATAGAAGACATGAAGTAATCTATTTTCATTTTGAACTCTTTTAGCAAAACTTTTAAAAACATCAAAAGTTTCACTTTTATGAGTAAGAAAGGATGCCCAAGTGAACCTAGAGTAGTCATCAACTACGATAAATGCATAATGCTTTCAACCAAGACTAGCATTCCTTGTGGGTCTAACTAAGTCCATATGAATGAGTTGAAGAGGTCTAAAAGTACTTATAACATTTTTTGCTTTGAAAGAACCTTGGTGTTGCTTCCTTATTTGGCAAGGTCCATATGTCTTGTCCTTTGTGAACTCAAGCTTTAGAATACCCTCTACTAGCTATCCTTTTGATAAATTTTGTAAAAACTCCATGCTATCATGCCTAAGTCTTCTATGCCAAAGCCAATATTCATATTTTAATAGAGACATGACGCTTAAAGGATTGGTTAGCTAAATTGTCTAAGTTAATTAAGTAGGTTTTGTCTCTCCTTTAACCCTTAAAGACTACCTTCTTTTCCACCAGGGTGGTAACCTGACATTCTTTGGGATTAAAAGTGACTTTATTACCCTTGTTACATAATTAAATTACCTCAATAAATTATATTTCATTCTTTCAACTAAAAGAATATTATTAATAAGAGAGCATCCTTTCTTACTAATAATTCTAATAGCAATTACCATACACTTTTGGCATTGTTTCCAAATGTGACATTGTCATCATCTTTCTCTTTAATGGTTATGAATAACTTCTTTTTTTTTTTTCATATGCTTTGAGCACCCACTATCCATATGCCAATCATTATCTTCTTTGTTAGTTTCTAAACATTAGTATAACACAAAAAAAATTTACCTTAGTTTAGGTACCTAAGTATACTTGGGTCCTTGGGGGTTAGGCTTAGAAGGGCCCTCTAATTTGAGGTGTCCTTTCCTAATGTAGCAAAAGGCATTAATATGTCTATGCCTCATGTAATAGTGGCATTGGAGTTTAGACTTATAAGTCTTTCCTCTAATAACAATTTTAGTATGAGTAGAAGGCCTTCTCATATTTTAGTTGTGAGAGTGCATGCAAGTGCATGAGTGATGAAGAGTATAAGAGAAGTTTTTGTGTGTGTGCCTTTGAGCGTGCTTCTTGGTATATATGCATGCATGATTTACTCTTCGAGACTTAACTTTTAAGCTTTCAGGAACATTTCCTTTGCCCTTAGGCATATGTGACTTAGTGTTGCGAGCATTTTTCTTCCCAACAACCTTAATACTAGAAGTTTGAGGTGTAGATGCTCTAATGAACGTAAGAGGGAAGATGTAGATGAGGAAGCTCCATTAAAGACTAAACCAAGTCTCACTAAGGGTGGTCTTTGAGATGCAATAAGAGTATATAAAGCTTTTTTCCCTTTGCAAAATCTTGAGATGGAATTCCTAAGCTCAATAACTTCACCTTTTAAAGTGTCATTTTCTTTTCTTAGAGAATGAATAGAGGATGAAGATTTAGAAAGATTTTCTAAGGATTTTTTAGGTTCTTTATTAGAAGTCCTCAAGTCAGTTATAAGATTATTTAAGTTTTTAAATTCATCCTCATATTTTAAATAGTTTTTCTTATAAGTTTTCATTTGAGATTTGTATTTATCAAGCCTCAAGGTTAGAGTTTCAAGAAGCTCATCATCCACGTCATCTAAGTCCTCATAATCCTGACAAGAATGTGAAGAAGTGCTTACCTCATTGGAGGAGTCCTCTTGAGCCATAAAGCATAGGTTAGCAATTTCTTCATCTTCTTCTTCATCATTTGAGCTATCATCCCATGTAGCTTTGAAGCTCTTCTTTTTTTCCTTATCCAATTTTTCTTCTTCTTGAGCTCGGGACATTCAAATTTGATGTGACCTTATTTTCCACATTCATAACAAGTTACTTTATTCTTCTTGTCTTTGAAATTAGGAGATGCTCTTTTGAAGTTCCTCATATATTTCCTTCTCTTTATGAGCTTCTTGGTCTTCTTTGAGAGCATGGCTAGCTCCTCTTCCTTTTCCTCTTTCTCACTCTCATCATTATACTAGAGGTAACTTCAACCTCCCTATCTTTGTTTAAGGATTTGAGAGCTATGTCTTCTTTTCTACTTTTTCATTTTTATCTTCTTGTCGTCTCATTTTCTTCATCTCTTCATCCTTCTTCAAGGCCAGCTCATGATTAAGTAGTTTGCCAATAAGGACATCCATTTACACCTTTCCAATCTCTAGATTGGATTTTTATATGCTACACATTTTAACACTAAATTTTTGAAGAGGAAGAGATTTGAGAATTTTAGTGTTTACCTCATGGTTGGTGAGAATTCTTCAAAACTTCCTCATGTTTGTGACAATGGAAAGGAGTTTATTTGTCATGTCGGTGATGCTTTTATTTGCTTTCATTTTCTTTCATCACGAAGATCTCCCACTCTATCACATACATTTCAAACCTACTTGATTTCACAAGTGTAGTGCCTTCATGATTGTTCTCCACTGCCTTCCATATCCCATGGGTGGTTAGACAATGTTTCACTTTACCAATCTTCTTTCATGATAAGAAGGTAAAAAGAATAGACATTGCCCTTTTGTTCTTCCCATTTGACTTTCTATGTGCTTCCACCCATTTTCCCTTAGAATTAGTTATTCACTTATCATCTATCACATTGGTTGGAGGCTTCCATTCCTTTGCTATAATGTCCCACAAATCCACCACATCACAATCCAAATATATCTCTATTTTATACTTCCAATGAGTATAGTCGATTCCATCAAAGTAAGGCTTGAGGCAAGTGTGGATTCCTTCTTATGCTATGATCTTTGCTCACTCAATTAAGTCTTTATTTAAGACCAAGCTCTGATACCATTTGTTGGCCCTTGTACACCAAGAAAAAGGGTTGAATTGGTGGGAAATTTTGAATTTTGGAGTAGAAGATTTATCAAACAAGAACTAGAAGAAATAGAAGAAGTGGAAAAAGAATATAATACGCAAAGTTTTATAGTGGTTCAAATATTAATCAACCCGACATTCTATCCCCAATTCTTCTAATTAGGTGCTTCACTAATGTCCAATGGTGTTTTAAAGATCACACCTAACTTTATAACTTGTGTTTTTACAAAGCCTCACACACAACCACACTAGTGTTTCATAAGTCTAACACTCAACTTGAACAAGAGTTTTATGATCAAAGGCTAACTTTTAAGCCCAAACCCAATGGTTTTTAGTGCTCACACCAAACAACAATAATAACTCAAATACAAGAAATTGAATGCTTAAAGGTTGAGAAATAAATTTGTAAGGGTTTAGCTATAATAAATGTTATTCTCTGTCATTTTTGTCCATTAGGTGGAGTTTTTATAGGTTACTCCCACCTAATAGACATTAGACACAAAACTATGCCAAAATCTCTAAAGTATGTTAGGCAAATTTATATTAAATGCTTATTAGACAAGGTTCATAGTTGAGATTGTATAATCACAATCACGATATCCACATAACACTAAATTTTGCCAATTGTATCTAATGGCTAGGCCACTGATATAAAACCATTAGTTCTTTAGGAAAAATAGCCATTACATCCCTTGAGTAAGGGTGAACATCACAATCTCTACTTGACTTCTTTAGACACAATAATCACTGTGAAATCATCTTCCCGAATGGATGTGTTGTTTCACCAAAATCGCAATCTTGACAATTATTTCATTTCTATGAATTTTGATATTCCAAAGGTTCTTTAGGATACATGAAATAATTTAGTTGAAGACTTGATTTCTTCCAATTGAATATAAAAGTAGCGATCATGACACTGGATGTGACATACGTCGCAAAATCGTCTGCCCAAATTGATCTAACCCTCCTGCAAGATAGCGGTCGCAACCATCTAATTCATAGCCATGAATTAGGATGTAAATTTCAATCTTTGAGACTAAGGCTTCCATTCAAATTCCATTGTGATCCTAGCTAAATATCTACAAGATCAACACTTAAAATGGATATTAGGACTTATTAATCTACATTGTTAAGATAAAAAAAAGAGTTTTTAACTTAGGTTTGACCAACTTAGTCCAACATCATGGTTGTATTTTTATTAAATATATCTTTTCTTTATGACTAAATGGATAAATTTCATCGATAGTTAATTCTAGTGTTATTATACTAATCATTTTTGGAGAGCTTATTCATATGAATACTTATAGAGGACATTCATCATATTGGTACTTTAAGCTCGAGGTTGGGTGTTATTAATATTGCCTCCTTTATTCGAATTGGTAAGATTTTTCACATCCCTCTTCTTGATTAAACGAAATCACATGGATCCTTGGTGGGTTTTGTGCATTAAAATTTCTGTTTCTCCATTGTACTTGCTTTACAAAACCCCAATAGTGGTATTAGAGCCACATACAAATTTGATTTAATTAAGTTTAATATTGTTCTATGTATAACTGTTATATATGTGAACATGGATATGATTCTTTGAAAATCATTTCAAAGCTTTAATGTAATATGGATTTGTTTAAGGGAGATTTGATTAATCTGCATGAAAAATAAAAACAATATGTTAATTAGATTAATTTATTTTAAGGTTTAATATGATTAAACGATTTGATAGTGTTGATTTGATTAACATGGTTACTATTTCTAATGATTTGTCAGCAATTTGATTAATATTACAAGTCAATAAGATTCATTTATTATGTTTCTTATCTTGTTAATCATGGCAAATTATTTAATTGTTAACTTGTGATAATTTTTAAAATATATTTATTAATTTTATAGAGTTTGTTTAATTGTAAAATAAAAGACAATCTATTTTGAATTGATTTAAAATTTTTAGAAATTTGTTAAAGTGTTAAACAGTGACTAATTAATTTTATTATGAATAGATTAGTTAATTGTTTTATTTAATCATATTAGTTAAAAACTCATGAAATTTTGGCAAACAACTCATACAAGTATATAAGTTAAATTATTTACTTTTGGAGGCGTTACCCCTTAATACTTGTATAATTTAACTCATACAAGTATATAAGTTAACACTAAGGCGTTACCCCTTAATCCTTGTCCCCACACTAAGGGTGTTGCGTCTAGGACCCTGTAAGGGTTACTGTCCTTTGACCCCAAATGGTTTTATCCCATAAATTGTAAATTACCCTAAGATAATCTATTTGGTGTTTTGAATGTTTTGCTTATGTGTTTTTACATGGTGCATGGCATGACCCCTTAGACTAATGTGATTGGCTTTTGATTTTTCTATTTTTAAAGGTTGTAATTTTTTAAATATGATCTGTGCATCATTTATTTTGTTGTAATATTTATTTTATTAGTAGCAATAAAAATAGTATAGATTACAATTATGTAAATTGCAACTTGTAATGGAGACCTTTAAGACAAAAGATGGTGATCTTTAAGGCATGCGGTAGAGACTATTGATGGAAACCTAGGCAAATCCAAAAAGATGAAGATTGACCTTTGATCTGCATGTTGGTTCGTGAAGATCAATCTAAATTAAGGGTCATGCTATGACATGTTTATTTTTTATTATTATGTATGGATATTTTATGATGCAATGCATGTGATGTATGAAATATAACATAATAGGATGACAACTAGTAAAATCCTTTAATAAAATTAAGTTGTGAAAACTGCCTACCATAATTCAAACACTTGTCCAAATTTTATTCCTATATACAGGTTTTGCCAAAGCAAGGTATGCTAGGTCATCTTAGTAAGACAAGATGGATAATGGTGATATCTATAAGTTTGAATTGATTAGCCTTAACTAGGTTACCAAAACAGTTTGGAACCTAGGGCATTAGATGGGATAAGCCAAGACATGTGATCCCATAGTCTTCCAAGAGTTACATAATATGTAATTAGTAGAGTGTTACTAACCTAAATAACTAAATTTTAAGTGATAAGCCAAAACTTACTTAGAATTAGGTAAAGTATGGATCTTGGCATACCAAAATTTAAGTTGTTGAAAAACTCTAATTTAAGGGTTAATATTTTGATAAAATTTAGTGGGAGTTAATATTCAATAAAATGCTAAGTGAACTATATATAGCTTTGTTATTAATTATGGCTTTAAACAACACCTCTAATTTGTCGCTGCAATCGATCCTGGAGAAAAATAAATTGAATGAGACTAATTTCCTTGATTGGTACACAAACTTAAGTATTGTTCTTAAGCAAGAAAGGAAGGAATATATGCTAGATCAACCTAATCCCACAGAGATTGCTAGTAATGCTCCTAAAGCCCAAAGGGATGCCCACACTAAGCATCAATGACATGATAGGTGTCACTTACCTCATGCTTGTTATCATGTAATCAAAGCTTTAAAATCAACTGATGGAATGGAGGCTTACACTATGATGGGTCATCTCAAGGAAATGTTCTAAGAGAAGGACCAAATTGAAAAGTTCAATACCATTAAGGCTTTATTCTTGTGCAAGTTAGTAGTTGGTAGCTTAGTCAATTCTCATGTTTTGAAAATGAAGGGTTATCTTAAACACTTGTAGAAACTTGGCCTTGTCACTAGCAAAGAGATGACTATTAGCATTATTCTTCAGTCATTGGCTAATGTATATGATGTTTTCATTACAAACTACTACATGCATAATATGGAGAAAGCTATTTATGAATTACATGGGATGCTCAAGACTACTGAATAGAACATCAAGAACAACACTAAAGACAATGTAATGGTCAACAAAGGGAAAGGGATTAAAAAGAAAGTGAAAGAGAAATAAGAAGGCTATCAAGGACTTAAAGAAGTTCAAGCCCAACCTTAAGTCAAAACCTCCAAAGGAGGGAGCATGCCATTTTTGTAATGATTCAGGTCATTGGAAGAGAAATTGCAAACTCTACCTAGAGGATCTAAAAAAGAAAAAAGACATTAAAATTACTACTTAAGGTATCCATATTATATAGGCCAATTTGTCTACTTCTAAATCCACTTCATGGGTATTACGTGTTGTATGCGGATCTCATATTTGTAACAATATGTATGGTCTAAAAAGGAGTAGATCTTTGGCCAAAGGCGAGGTGAACCTATGAGTTGCGAATGGAGCAAGAGTTGTTGTCTTAGCTTTAGGAACTTATATGTTAACTTTGCCTAATGGACTTTTTTTGACATTGAATAATTGTTATTATGTGTTTGCTTTGAGTAATAACATTATTTCTATTTCTTGTTTGGATATGAAAGGTTTTGAATTTGTTATTAAGAATAATAAAATACTCAATTTCTTATGATGACATGCTTTATGGTTATGCTCATCTTTTGAATGGTCGAATGGACTCTATGTCCTAAGTCTTGAAAACAGTAATGTTGTGTCCATCTATAATATTGATACCAAGAAGCATAAATTTAATGACTTTAATTGTGACTACCTTTAGCACTGTCATTTAGGTAACATCAAACACATATTAAAACTCCAATACCATGGACTTTTAAATTCATTTGATTCTGACTCATTTGAAACACATGAATCTTATTTATTTTGTGAATCTTATTTATTTTGTTAATCTTATTTATTAGGCAAAATGACTACGACCCCTTTTATAGGACATAGTGAAAGGGCCAATGATTTATTGTCCCTAGTACATACTAATGTATGTGGACCATTAAGTTCAAATGCTAGAGAGGTTTCTAATACTTCATCACTTTCACAAGTAAAATAAGCCCTAATAAGTTTATTGGAACACATCAGAGACATGAAAGATATGGATTTCTCTTAGTAGATAATAATAAGGTGATGCTTATAGACCAAAGTGAGCCCATATCCTATCAAGAGCCTATGGATCGTCCAGACTCAGAGAAATGTCTATAGGCCGTGAGATCATAATGCAATCCATGTATGATAATCTAGTATGGACTTTGATTGATCCACCTAATGGTTTGAAAACTATTAGGTGCAAATGGTTTTTCAAAAAGAAAATAAACATAGATGTTAATGTACATACTTATAAAGCAAAATTGGTTGTAAAATGTTATCGACAAACACATGGTATAGACTACAGTGAAACCTTTTTGCTAGTTGTTGTGATTAAATCCATTCAAATTCTCCTTCCCATAACTGCATACTATGATTAAGAAATATGACAAATGGATGTTAAAATAACATTTCTTAATGGAAATCTTCTTAAGGATGTGTACATGACATATCTAAAAGGTTTTGTTAGTCTTAAGAATTCTAAAAAGGTTTGCAAGCTTCAAAGATCCATTTATAGATTGAAGTAAGCTTCTCAAAAAATGGAATCTTCATTTTGATGAAGTAGTTAAAGAATTGGCTTCATTAAGAATTAGGATGAGCTTTGTATTTATAAAAAGATTAATAGGAGTGTAATAGCATTTCTTATGCTATATGTTGATGACATATTACTTATTCAAAATGATATTCTTAACCTATAAAATGTTAAATTGTGGTTAGAGAATTATTTTTCAATGAAAGATTTAGGTGAAGTTGCCTACATCTTAGGCATTAAGATTTATAGGGATAGATCTAACGGGCTTAATGGCCGAAGTCAAAGTACATACATTGATAAAGTACTAAATATGTAACATCCTAAACCTAATTCATTTGCATTTTAATTATGATATATTTGTGTATACGCATCACATGACTTAAGCACAAATACTTTTATCATAGGATTTGGGGCATTTGAATATGAATATGATACTTGCATAGTTGCATGGAAAATTATCATACGTTGAGCGCATGTTATAATATCTTAAATAAAGGTGTTTTAGAACTTATTAAAAGTATATGAAGCATATGGGGATTGGTAGATGGATAGAAGTTATGAAGGAATGAAGAAAAGGTACTAAAAGAGAAAATTTAAAATTTCAACCAATAGGAACAAACCACCAATCTTTTGTCTTATTAGAATAAGAATACAAATTAGAATTCTTTACCATTAGAGGCTGGTAAGAGAGAAGAAAAGGGGGAAATACAACAGAAGAAGGAGAGCAAGTAAAGAAAGAAAGAAGGAAAGAAAGAAGAAGAAAAAGGAAGATGAGGAGGAAATGAGAAGAAAAAGTTAATTAGGAAGAAATCTTGAGGTTTTCTGGCTTTTGTGAAAGGTATGTGATTTCATATTTGATTCTCTATGAAATTTCTCCTCTATGGTATATTAATCATGAGCAATTAGTGGAAGTTATAAAGTAATTGTAGTTAGTATCAAGTGTGAGAAGTTGTTGAGAGTGAATATGAGTTGAATTTCTTTAATTTTATTTTATGAGCAGATTGTTGCACACACAATTTCATAACCATATAAAATGAATTAGGAAAAGTTTAAAGCATGAAAGATTTAGGCTTATGTCTCATATAAATGCCTATAAAATAGTTTTCTAAATAACTTGTGTGTGAAGAGATATAGCTTCTTGATTGTGACTTACTCCTATTGAAACCTTCTCAGTTATTGGTCATTTTTTCTATGAATTTCATGGGCATAGAATGGGAATTATGTGTTTTATAAATGTCTACAAATCAGTTTTGCTTAATATTTTATGTGTTAAGAGATATGACTCCTTGATCAGGACTGATCCTGAACATATTCAAGCCTACAAAGTCTGAGATTGACCACTTCTTTTGAGGACCTTTAAAGTTGAATAAAAGAATGTGTGAAGTGTAAAAAATGTTCATTTTATATTTTAACTATTTGTTTTTGAATCAATTTTGTCAATGAGACTTTTACATTTTGAGATATGGCTAAGTTTACTGGACTGTTCAACATATAATTGCATTTAAACTAGGGAAAATTTCTAAAATTTACCATAAATTTTGTAGTGCATATTTGGTGATAAATTATGGCTATGTTGTACCCATATATGTGTAATTTAAGTATAAAAAAGAATTAGGTCATTTGGATTTTTGGGGAAAAGGTAATTACAGATTAACCTACTAAGATCATGATATATTGCAAAAGCATACATGCATATTGAGATAAAATCTTACATTATCATCATGAATTGATTTAATGTATCGGAATAGGTCCTCAAGGTATTGAAGATAATATGAGAAATAAGCCAAGACCATCCATGACTTAATATTTTGAAGGAGGAGGTAAGTAAATAGCTAATGATACTTAAACATGTGATTGGTCAAATGCTATGACCTGATACATGATGGATTGAAATGTTGTTTAATGAGATAATATTGATGAATATTATGATGAAAAGATTGTTATATTGTTGAATTATTTGTTTTTATAAGATATTGATAAATTGTGACTTGAGAATGGAAGTATATTGTTACATGATTTAGAAGATTGAGTAGGTGTGGCTGTTAGACATTATATTGATAGAATTTTAGTAGATTTATAAATGATTTGCTTAAGGACTTATACTTAATATTGTTGAGCAAACAATAACATATGATAGCCTATATGGCAATGACATTTGATAGCCTATGTGGCAATGATCTATAACTTGTGTGGCAATAATATATGATAGTCTATGGGGCAACAACATTTAAGAGCTTGTGTGACAATGATATCTATAACCTGTATGGAAACAACATTGATATCCTATATGGCAATGATATATTATAGCTTGTGTGGCAATAAAATATAATAGCTTGTGTGAAAACAACATTTGATAACCTATATGGCACTAATGATTAAAACTCTTTATTTTGGGCAGGGATGAGATTATGAGTTATTGATATTTAAATGCTTGTTATATTATTTGTGATTGAAGTACCATTATGTGTTTAATTACTGAGTATGCAAGCTCACTCTTTTACATTAAATTTTCTTTTAGGAATAGTAGACTAGAGATTGCATCCAATCTACGTTTTGAAGTTATTGTCTAGTAGTCTGATAGAGGATGGACTAGTATGCAGTCTATTAGTATTTTGGTCTGTTTAGCCATGTATATTTTGTTATAAATAGTTACTATGTTATGATATAAGGTACATAGTGTTTAAAACAATTGAAGAACAATCTTTTAATGATAATGGGATGGCATGAGAGAATTTTAATGATGTTATATAACTTTAATACTCCATGGTTTATTAACTAGTTAATGCATATGCTTTAGAACTGGTCAGTAATTGGGATGTCACATTTTAGTGGAATCAGAGTAGGTGAATGATTCTATAAACATGTGTAATGTGAATATGTTATATATTATATATGCATTGTGTTAATACTTACATGCATTGGCTTATAAGAGTATAGCTGTAGAGTTCATTTTGGCCCAGAGGTTAGATATGAGTTTGTTGAGTTTGTTCATGCATGTGAGCATGTTAATAATGTTGTAGAGAATCTTTAGATGCCAGGGAATAATTCAACTACAGGTGTAAAGCCAAATATCATACAATTTATTGAGATGATGTAGAGATTTACAACATAAGCATATGTAGGATCTGATATAGAAAAAAATTATGACAGATTGAGCAAGCAAGGGATAATTGACTTTAAGGGCACTCCATATCCTACTAAGGCTAAAAAGTGGCTTAGAAGAACTAAGAGAATCTTGAATAGGCTTGAATGCACCCTAGAGAAAAAAGCAAAAGTATGCAATATCTTTGCTTTAAAGGAATGCCTTAGATTAGTGGGAGACTATTCCAAATAGCATTGCTCAATCGATGACTTGACAAAGGAAGATTTTCTGAGGGAGTTTGTAAATAAATACACATCAATAGTATACTTAGATAAGAATAAGATATAGTTTTTCCAATTAAAGCAAAATAATATGACAGTGGCAGATTATGAGGTATAATTTGTTAAACTCTCGAGATATACCCCAGAGTATGTAGCTACAAAAGAATTGAAGTGCTAAAAATTTAAGAGGTAATTAAGGTTAGAAATTTGAGATCGATTGGAAATCAAACTAGCCGATTATACTACATTATTACCAATAGTTATTTGATTTGAAGAGGTGATCTAAAAGAAGAATGCAATTGAGGCAAAAAGGAAAAAAATTTATGTAGAGTAGAGTAGAGAACTAAATATAGCAACAAAAATAGGTGGTTTCAAATTATCTAAGGGATTAGGATTTTAAGGAGTTATTGGTAATCAAAGAGATAAAGGATAAAGTAAGCTTATTAGATTAATATCAATAACATTTGGCAGAGGTAGCTATGGTGGTTTTGAAGGCTTAGAGGGTAGGAAAGGACCAGTTAGCATAATAGGCAAAGGTGTAGCCTCAATTTGTACTAATTATGGAAGAACTCATTTTGGAAAGTGCTGGGGACCTAAAAGGTTTACTTGTTATACTTGTAGATTACTAGGCCATGTGAGTCGATATTGCCCAAGCACAGGTGCAACTGGAGGAGAGACTTAGGTAGTTGGACAGAGTAATGTTGGGGAAAATGTTCATGACACAAGCAAAGGCAAAGGTCAAGTTAGAGGTAGTGGTAGAGGAGGACATGGTGGAACAACTTCAATTCTCAGTAGTAGATAGGTAGCCCATACTCCGCCATAGGCTAGAGTTTATGTAATCACTCGTCAAGAGGCTCCAACAGCTCTCGAAGTTGTTTTTGGCACAATTTCGATTTATAATTTAGTTGCTGATGTTTTGATAGACCTAGGATCCATGCATTCATGCATTCATTTATGTCTTTAGAATTTACATCATGGGTGCATGGTGTAGTTATATCCTTGGGATATGATTTATGTGTTTTAATGCCTGTTAATGGTAGTGTAATTATAAACAAAGCATGTAAAACTTATTTAGTGCTAATGTGTGGTGTCATATTACTTGTAGATTTGATATTGATGAACTTTAAGGAATTTGATGTTATTCTGGGTATGGATTGGTTAGCAAAGCATCATGCAGTTCTAGATTATCATGCTAGAGAGTTAATGATCAAATCTTCAAGACAACTAAGAGTTATATTTATTGGGAGCGTAAAATTATTCCAACTTATTTAATATCAGCTATTCAGGCTTTTCAACTAATCAAAGAAGGTTATGATACATTTTTATCTAGTGTAGTGGACAATAGTGTTCTTAGTTTAGATTTGGTAGATATTCCTATAGTGAGAGAGTTCCCATGAGTGTTTCTTGATGACTTGTCAGGTTTACCATCATATAGAGAAGTTTATTTTAATTTTGAGACCTTACTAGGAGTGGCATCTATTTCTATTGCACCATATTGAATGGTAGCATTAGAATTATAAGAATTAAATAAATAGTTGAAAGAATTATTGGAAAAAGGTTTCATTCAACCTAGTACATCTCCTTGGGGGCACTAGTGTTATTTATGAAGAAAAAGGATGGAAGCATGCGATTGTGTATTGATTATAGAGAATTGAATCGAGTAATATTAAAGCATAAATATCACTTGTCGAGAGTTGATAATTTGCTTGATCAATTTTGAGGTGCATGATATTTTCAAATTTTGATTTGGGATTTGGGTATTGGCAGTTGAGAGTTATTGAGCTAGACATTTTAAAAACTCCCTTTTGCACTAGGTATGGTTGTTATGAATTCCATGTTATGCCTTTTGGGTTAACTAATGCACCGACAACATTTATGGCATTAATGAATCGTACCTTTCAGCAATATCTTAATTAGTTCATTATTATGTTTATTGATGACATTCTCATATACTCATCAAATCATAAAGAGCATGAGCAATATCAGAGAACCGTATTACAGATCTTAAAGGAAAAGTAGTCATATGCCAAATTAAGCAAATGTGACTTTTGGATGGAACAAATGGTCTTTTTGGGGGATGTATCCAGACATGGTGTTTAACTTGATCCAGCTAAGGTGAAAGCCATTTTGGAGTAGGATCCACCCAAAAATGTATCAAAGGTGCATAGTTTTTTTGAGTTGGCTAGTTATTATATATGATTTATGAAAGGATTCTCCATTATTGCTAGGCCATTGATAAAATTCTTGAGGAAGAATATATCATTTAAATGGCATGATCAATGCCAATAGAGTTATGAGGAATTAAAGAAAAGATTGAATTGAACATTAGTTTTGACATTGCCATCAACAAATGGTGGATTTATAGTGTACACTAATGCATCAGGACAAGGGTTAGGTTATGTTTTGATGCAGCATAGAAAGGTGATAGCTTATGCTTCTCAACAACTAAGGCCTTATGAGTTGAACTACCTTACACATCACTTGGAGTTGGCAGCCATTGTCCATACCTTGAAAATTTAATGGCATTACTTGCATGGAGAGACATTTTTTATTCCAAAAGATCATAAAAAACTTGAAATATATTCTAACACAAAGAGAATTGAACCTGAGGCAGAGAAAATGGATAGAATTGCTAAAGGACTATGATTGCATTATTGATTATCATCCATGTAAGTCTAACGTTATTGCTGATGCTTTAAGCCAAAAGGCCTTAGATGTTGTTGTAGGTATGGTTGGTTATAATTTGACATCCTTGTTCAATCTTATTGCTTTAAATGTAAAATTTCATATTGAGAATGTGACAATATTAATGGCTATACTTCAGTTAAATTCTGTGATAGAAAATAAAATTAGAGAAGCTTAGAGGAAGGATCCATATTTGCATAAAATGCTATTAAAGATACAGAAAGGTAAGAAGATTGATTTTTGAATTAGAGATGATGGGATGATGTGATGGGTAGTTGGGTTTATGTACCAGATGTTGATGGTTTGAGATCAGAGATTATGCAAGAGGCGCATAATGCACCATATGTTATGCACCCTTGAAGTACAAAAATGTATATAAACCTATTGTCACATTGTTTATGGTCAATGATGAAGAAAGATATAGTTGAGTTTGTATCAAGATGTTTAACCTACCAATAGATCAAGGCATAACATTAAACACCTATCGGTAAGTAACATTCTTGTATGGAAATGGGACAAAATTTTAATGGATTTTATTATCAGTTTGCTTGAGACACAAAAAAGGCATAATGTTGTATAGGTTATTATAGATAGACTCATAAAATTTAGACACTTTTTGCTTATACGACAAACAGATTCACTTCATAGACTGGCTAAAATATATGTTGCTGAGATTATGAGACTACATGACATTCTTATTTCTATTGTATCAAATAGAGATCCATGATTCACTTCTCTTTTTTTGAATAGCTTACAAATAGTCTTGGGTACTTGTTTGAATTTTAGCTCTACTTTTCACCCACAGACTAAGGGTTAATTAGAGAGGACTATTCAAACATTAGAGGAAATGATGTGAGATTATTTGTTAGAATTCAAAGGCAATTGGGATGAAAATTTTCCATTAATGGAATTTGCTTATAATAATAGTACCATTCTAGTTTTGGAATGACACCATATAAAGCTTTATATGGCAGGAAATATAAAAGTCCAATTTGTTGGGATGTTAAAGGGATGAGACAGTTAGATGGTCCTAGATGTTGCATGATATAGTGGCAGAAATCCAAGTAACTTGAATTTACTTGGGAGCTACACAAGAAAGGCAAAAAAAGGTATATTGATAGACATAGATGAGAAATGGAATATCAGGTTGGAGATAAAGTATTTTTGAAGGTTTCACTATGAAAAGGTAATATTAGGTTTGGTAAATAGGGAAAGTTAAGTCCAAAGCACATTGAGCCATATAAGATCATAAAGAGAATTAGAACTTTGGTATATCGATTAGTATTACTAATAAAATTATCTTAAATACATGATTTTTTCCATGTTTCTATGCTTTGAAGGTATCGTTTTTATCCTAACCATATATTATCAGAGCCAAAGAATGAATTGTTTAATGATATAACTTATCACAAAGAGCCAGTTGAAATCCTTGATTAGCAACTAAAATAGTTAAGGAATCAAGTAATACCAATGGTCAAAGTGAGATGGAGCCATCACTCGCCTAAGGAGGCCACTTAGGAAATAGAGCAACATATGAGATGAAAATATCCCTATCTATTATAGAGTTTTAGTATGTTAAATTTTAAGGATGAAATTTCCATAAGAGGGTGAGAATTGTAACATCCTCAACCTAATTCATTTGAATTTTGATTATGACATATTTTCATATATACATCACATGACTTAAGCATGAATTCTTACATCATAGCATTTGAGGTATTTGAATATGAATATGATGTTTGCACAGTTGCATGGCAAATTATCATATGTTATGTGCATGTTATAATATCCTAAATAAAGATGTTTTGGAACTTATTAAAATTATAAGGAGCATATGGGGATTGGTAGATGAATAGAGGTGATGAAGGAATGAAGAAAAGTGACTAAAAGAGAAAATTTAAGCTTTTAACCAATAAGAACAAGCCATTAATCTTTTATCTTATTAGAATAAGAATACAAATTAGAATTATCTACCATAAGGGGCTAGTAAGAGGGGAGAAAAAGGGGGCAATACAACGAAAGTAGGAGAGTAAGTAAAGAAAGAAAGAAAAAGGAAAGAAAAAAGAAGAAGAAGAAGAAGAATGAGGAGGAAAATGGAGAAGAATAAGTTAACATTGAAGAAATCTTGAAGTTTTCTAACTTTTGTGAATGGTATGTGATTTCATATTTGCTTCCCCATGAAATTTACCCTCCATGGCATATTAATCAAGATCAATTAATGGAGTTATAAAGTAATTGTAGTTAGGATTCATATGTGAGAAGTTGTTGAGAGTGAAATTCTGTTAATTCTATTTTTTGAGTAAATTGTATTACACATGATTTCATTACCTCAAAAGATGAATTAGGAAAAGTATGAAGAACAAAATTTGTATTTTTATGTCTTATATAAATGCTAGTAAAACAGTTTTTCCAAATAAGTTGTGTGTGAAGAGATATATTCCTTTGATTGTGATTGACTCCTATTGAAACCTGCTTAGTTATTAGTTCTATTTTCTAAAAATTTTGTAGGCCTAGATTGGGAATTAGATAAAGTGTAAAACATCAAAGTTATAGCTTTATATATCGACTAAATTTTTACAAAGCTTCTTTGCTTAATATTTTGTGTGTTAAGAGATATGGCTCCTTGATCAAGGCTAATCCTAAACCTATTCATGCCAACAAAGTTTGAGATTGACCACTTCTTTTGAGGACCTTCAAAGCTAAATTAGATAATGTGTGAAGTATGAAAAATGTTCAATTATATGTTAACTAATTGTCCCTAAATCAGTTTTTCAATTGGAATTTTATGTTTTGAGATATGGCTAAGTTTGTAGGACTGTTTAGCATAAAATTACACCCAAAATAAGGTAAAATTCAAAAATTCACCATAAAATTTGTAGTTCATATTTGGAGATAAATTTTAGACATGTTATACCCATATATGTCTAGTTTTATTAGAAAAAAAGAATTACATCATTTAGATTTATGGGGAAAAAGTGATTATAGAAATAGCCTACTAAGGTTATGATATATTACAAGAGCATACATGCATATTAAGATGAAAATTTTACTTTATCATCATGGATTGATTTGGTGTATTTGAATTAGGTCCTCAAGTCATTGAAGATAATATGGGAAATAAGCCATGACCATCTACACTTAATAGTTTAGAGGATTAGGTAAGTTAATAGCTAATGGTACTTAAACATGTGGTTGGTTAAATGATATGAATTGATACTTGATGGATTGAATTATTGTTTAATGAGATGATATTGATGAATACTTTGATGAATGGATTGTTATATTATATAATTATTTATTTTATAAGATATTGATAAATTGTGACATGAGAATGGAAGTATGTTGTGATATGATTTGCAAAGTTGATGGGTATGGATCTTAGTTATTATATTGCCAAAATTTTGATGGACTTATAAATGATTTGCTGAAGAACTAATACATGATATTGTTAAGCAAGCAATAACATATGATAACTTATGTGACAGTAACATTTGATAGCCTGTGTGGCAATGATCTATAGCTTATGTGACAATAATATATGATAACATGTGTGGCAATGATATCTCTAGCCTATGTGGCAATGATATGTATAACTTGTGTGGCAACAATATTGATAGCCTATATGGCATTGATATCCTATAGCATGTGTGGCAACAAAATATAATAGTCTGTATGACAATAACATTTGATAGCCTGTGTGGTATTAAAGATTAAAAACTCTTTATTTTAGGCATGATGCGATGATGACTTATTTTTATTTAAATGCTTGTTATACTATTTGTGATTGAAGTATCAATGAGTATGTAAGCTCACTCCTTTGCATTAAATTTTCTTTTAGGAAGAATAGACAAGAGATTACATCCAGTTTGCATTTTGAAGATGTTGTCTAGCAGTCTGATAGAGGTTAGACCAATATGCAATCTGTTAGTAATTTGGTTTGTTTAACCATGTTTATTTTATAGTAAATAGTTACTACGTTTTGATAAAAGATACATATTATTCAAAACAATTGAAGAAAGGTCTTTTAATGATAATGGAATAATATGATAGAATTTTAATAATGTTTTATAACTTTAATACTTCATGCTTTATTAATGAGTTAATGCATATGCTTTAGAAATGTTTAGTAATTAGGATGTCAACAAATAGCTTCAGTATGCAAGATTCCAAGAGTGGATTATTACCAATATCACATGGAATAACTCTTCGCAAGACTCAATGTCTATAGACACAATATGCACGTGAGTGCATGAGTAAGATCCCACATGCTTCTGCTATTAGATCTATAATGTATGTTATGTTATGTTATGTACTTGTCCTGATGTCTCGTTTGCACTAATTACAATGAGTAGATATCATTCGGATCTAAGTGAAAGTTACTGGAAAGTAGTTAAGAATATCTTTAAATACTTGAGAAGAACTATGGATGCATTCTTAATATATGGAGGACAGATAGACAAGTTGGTTGTAAATGGTTACATAAATGCTAGCTTTTAGTATGATAAGGATGATTTTCAATTATAGTTAGGTTTTGTATTTGATTTGAATAGAGGTATAGTGAGCTAGAGAAGTTCAAAGCAAGACACAATGACTAATTCCATAATGGAAGTTGAGTATATAGCCACCTTAAAAGTAGCTAAGGAAGTTGTTTGGATTAAGAAATTTATCATAAGACTAGATGTTGTACCTAGCTTTTCAAATTCAGTGGACTTATATTGTGATAATAATGGAGCCATGGCACGAGCTAAGGAACTAAGATCACATCAACGATCCAAACACATACTTAAGTGTTTTTATCTCATTCAAAAGAAAATTGAGAGCAGAGATGTAAAGATATACAGAGTGCTAACTAATGACAACATTGTTGATCCATTCACCAAACCATTATTATAGCCACAACATGAGAGTCATGTCAGGTCAATAGGTATTAGATACATTTTTTATTGGGCGTAAAACAAGTGGGAAACTATTAGTTATGTGCCTCAGGCTAATTCTTGTAATAGATATTTTCTTAATAATGTCATGATTGCATTTTTATTAAATATCTCTTTTGTTTATAGATAATGATAAATTCTATGAATAGTTAATTCTACCTAATGTCATTAAGTATGTGATTTGATAGTAAAACTTTAGGTATGAAGAATTCTATTATAAATTCTCTTCAGTTGGTCATTGTTGTTAGGATAATAATGAATGAATACTAGTATGTGTTTTGATTAATAAGTATGTTTTACTAGTCATAAATATGGGATATTAAATCAAACATATAGATACATTTTTAAGAAACATTGTAGTGGACTGACCCATTATGAGAACACTACTTGGATTAATAATCATAAGTATTTTTTATGCAATAGTATTAACTTAATCCTCTAATCTAAAAATCGTCATGGATTCTAATATAATGAACTTCATGTTTTGATACAGTTCAACATTATCTTTAATAGAATGATTATACTGACATATATTAGACATGGAGTAAATCATATAAAGGAATATGAGTGATTGAGAAGCAATTTGTCCTTTATTTATTGATTTATGAGAAATACATCTCGAGCCCTTTCTATAAGTTAAACTGAGTGTATTACATGGCCATATGGAAATGAATTGATAAAGGTTAACAATGTTATTTTATAACAGTCTACTTAGAGATAGAGAAATAATTAAACTATATAAGGATTATATGACCCATGACTTATGTTTAATTGAGATATAAAGTGATAAAAATATTGTAATAGTATTTGTAAAATAAGTTAGGTCAAATTATTAACCTTTACAAAATTTAGATAGTCATTTTATCTTGTTACATGCCATTTATGACTTGTGGGCTAGAAATAGGTTTTGGGCCATTACTAACATTATGCGAACCTGTACAGGACCAAAAGTGAAATTATTTTTACTACTTTTTCTAGATACATATTAAGATAATTAGAGATATTATCTTTATTTTTAAATATCTTTTTTGTTTTAAAAGTTAAAATAAAATAAGATATCTCTTGTTTGTATCTTTTAAGATATAAAGTTGACATAAATATTTGAATGTTTAACCAATATATATACTGATGCAAATAGCCAAGGCAGGTTAGCAAAAGATCCACTTCAAATTCAAGGTCCAATCACAAGAGGAAGGCTAAAGAAATTTAAGGAGGCAATTGGAGCATTCATGCGACAAGGAGTTACACTTGGATTAGCCCAAGCAGAGCAAAGGATGCGTGAAGCCCAATTAAAGGCTAATGGGAGCTTAAACTCTTCAAGTGGAGCACTTAACTTAATACAATGGAGCCCAACTTGTGGAGAGCACCCAAGCACAACCCAATTCGTCCAAGACATGTAAAAAGAAGCCCAAGGCATGTAAAAGGAAGCCCAAGTCGTGTAAGCAAGGAAATAAGGCCCAAAGTCAAAGATTCTTGCCAGATTT
>CATIWR010205268.1:0-16546 GCA_949677035.1 Omphalea diandra | reverse complement strand
AATATATATATATATATATATATATATATATATATATATATATATATATATATATATATATATATATATATATATATATATCCATTTAGTGGCTCAAAAGAAGGATTTACAAACACATAATAATTAGAGTAGTCTAAGATTAAAAGATATGCACTTGATCTGTAATTTCTGAACTCAGTAAACATTAAACTAGAAACTACCTAATTAACTAATATCATAAGAATTCAAGAAACAGTTGCATGTTGGCCCAAGCAAAGGCAAACCTAGACAAAGAGAAAAAAGTCTGAAACAAGAGGCAAACTCAGCATAGATGCAGATGCAGTGCGATGAATTATGGATGGATGAGATAATCCAAAACCCACTCTGAACTACATATCTTATAATTCCAACCCTTCACACATGACATTAAAATCCTATTCAGTCCATATTATGATCCTTGAATTTTTCATATTATACTAGTCCTTCACTTTTTATATATGTTATATTAAAATATTTCTCAATATTAATTTTAATATATATTTTTTGCTCAATTCATGTAAAATATTTATTTTACTCTTAGTTCTATATTGAATTTTTCATTTTTACTAACTTTTATAATTATTCATTAAAACTAATCAACTAGAGCATATTATGAACAAAACTTTGATTCTAAAAAAGAAAAAGTCTAAAATTATGTCTCTCTAAGTTCAACAATCACCCAAAAAACGAAAAAATAAATTGAAATCTATATTATCTCATATTCATCAAAAAAGAAAAGTAAACATTCTTCGGTCAATATTCAAAAAGAAGCATTCATCTTAATACAATGCTTTTAAAATCAAATCAGTTTGTAAACTAGTTAGCAAGTTGGTTATCATGTCTATTAGTTCGATCAATCTAATTCAATTGATTTAATAATAAAAAATAAATATTTCTAAAATTATAAAATTTGTTAAAAATATAAATATATTTATAATAATTAAAAATAGAAAATAATTTTAAAAAATAAATCTAAAACTAACCAAACTAATTAATGACTTTGTTATCAAGTAAATTGATCTAACTGTTTAATTTGATCCAATTTTTGAAATACTGTCTAACATAATGATTATTAGTAGTCTAAACTTAAAAATATGCACTTTGTCTTTGATTTTTTAACTCAGTTAGCACTAAACTAGAAATTGATAAAGATTTATTTGGGCCCTTAAATCTGTATTCGATATTCAAAAAGGTTTACCTTTAAATGTGTATTCGATGTTCAAAAAGGTTTAAATTAAGTTTGGTGTCCTAAATAAGTATAAAACTTTCAATTAAGCTCTTTTTCATATTAGAAATTATTTACCCTCAAAATCTTAGGAGTAAATTCAATTGCTTTTAGGTTCAATAGCCAAGTAGTGTTAATATCAAATTTCACAAACAAGAAAATTAATAATTGATCAAAATCAATTAGATTTAATATATAGACAAAGTCGTCAATCAAAAGTCAGTATTACGTCAAAAAACAATCAACTCAAGTGGTATTTAGATTAATATCACTGTCAACTAGGAAGAACACAAAAAAATAAAGAGAAGTCATAAGAAAAATAATATTATATTTCTGTATAGGGTTTGGAACCCTTCTTATATATGTCAAATTTACTTATATACGACTATTATACAAGAATTCTATTATAATATAAAATTAAGAGTTCTGTTATAATATAAAATTCATCACTAAAATTATAGATATATACAATTTATATCTATAAATTTCATGAGCCAAGCCTAACTGAAATTTCTATCACTACTTCGGTAACGTTAGTAACATAACTGCAAAAGCCCAGCACCATTCCATAATCCAGCCCGTCATATGAATCAAGTCTAGACTCAAAGGTCTGTCAAAAATGAGATCGAGCGTAAACAAAAACAATATTCACAAATGATAAAAATATTTATCGGTTTTAAATTTCCAAAGAAATAAAGCCAAGAAAGATTATTTGTTAATCGATTTTTTTGCTAAGAAATCAAAATCAAACATGGAAACATTCAAGGCGGATTCAATTCAAGGCGAGAAGAATATAGATAGAAAAATGTTCAACTCGTCAAGTTCCCATAAAATTAACAACATATTTTTCTCTCCATCCACAACAGATCTACAAAATGACAAAACCAATAATGTAGATTTTGATCAAGATTCGGTTTTAAAAGTGAAAAATATAAACGTGATGTCAAAATTTGGCTTCTTTTTTAGATTTGCGGATTTAAGTACGGCCAGTTCTTAATTTGGAGGTATCTTGTAGAGATTTCAAATTCAATTAGAAGTTGCTCGAAGCTCTGCACCAGGCCTGCTCCTCCCTTTCAAATACTTCCACCCAAGCATCTGCACCCAAAGAGCAGAGTCTTGAGTAAGAAGGCCCCAACGAACCTTTGGTAAGCAAAACTTCATTGAAAGGCCGAGCTGCTCTCAAACCAAGACCACCCACATGCTTAGGCTAACAAATATCATATCACTTCACAAGATGCAATTTCCTTTTATCTCCATTACCTCCCCAAACAAATTTCCTGATATGTCTATCAATCTAATCACAAAGAGAAGTCAGAAGCTTGGCAGTTTGCATAGAATACACAGGAACAGCCTGGAGAACAGACTGAAGCAAGAGTGACTCGGCCCGCAAAATATAAGTGATTAGCCTTCCAGCCACTAAGCTCGACGCTGCTATGGATTAAGGGCAATCAAAGCATTTTAATTCACCAAGTTTAAAACAAGTCATTCATTGATGTTTTTTGATGGACCTGTTGCTCAAGCTTAAAAGTTGATAACCAAACACAAAATTTGAGAATTAGATAAAGTGTAATGATCAATGGGCTTAGGCGGTGAAAAAAGGAAAAAGAGTGGAAAAAGAGATTGGGAGAGTTAATATTCTCAAAACCTGTAGATGGATGAAAAAATGTCATAAAATAAAATTAAAGGATATTTTAATATAATATATAAAAGTGATGGACTAACTAATACCATCTAAAAAAAAATCCAAGGAAATGTTTATAACATAGTGGTTTTTATTGACCTATGAAAATATTGCTGCTCTATTGATGGATATACAAGTGAATGGGCAAGCCAAAGACTGCTGATTGGCCAAATGTTGACCTAACATAACGTGAAAGCACACAAACTTATTACATATTATGACAAGGAGAGAATCTAATGTTTTTGAAAATATAACTATGAGCAGAGGCTTCCTTAAAAAAATAATAATAATATGAGCAGAGGCGTCACATCCCTAGCTATTTGCTGGCTACACGCATCTATGAGTCTGTCTCATCGTCCACATGTTTTTGTGAGCTGTTATGTTTTTGTCAATATTCTGGTTTTTTTTTTTTTTTTTTTATTTCCCACTTATCATTTATGGTGCAAATAGTTTTAGAATACAATCAACCCTAACTCAGCATTATTGAGAAATTGATTTACTTCCTTCTAAGATTTTCAAAAATTTTTTATAAAATTTAAGCAAAAAATTTTCTTTTTCGTTAATCTAATTCTCTAATCATGAATATATTTTTAAAGAGTGACTATGATCTATAAAAATATTTTTTTTTATAAATCTTCTAGTTTTTATATGCAGGTCAACATTTGACTAAATATAATAAACAATTTATCTTGATTCAACTCAAGATATAATGCAACTGTTAAAAGTTTTTTTTATGAGAATTTACTTGTTTTTTTAATCTATTTGAGTTCAATTTTTTGGATCAGAATCTTTTTTTTTTTTTGAAATGTAATAACTACAATCACAGTATAATTGGTTAGAAGAGGGAGACTTGTGATGGTTCCCAAAATATATAAAATGAATTAAAAAAGTTTCCATTGAATTTCAATATTATCATTCACACTGTTCCTTCCCCACTACACTCATTCTCTGGAATGAAATAAGCTTCTCTCTCTATCAACACCAGCCCCCACCACTCCAAGAAGCCACAAATTTTTTTTTTTCCGTTTTATCATCTGTTTTTTGTAGTATATTTTTCTTTAGATAGTGAGTTTTAGTTTGTTTTTTCCCCCCTCTTTTTGGATTTTGGACTGGACATAGGAGTTATTCTTTCTATGATTTAGGTGGGTATGATTTTTTTCAAATCCTTTGGTCCAGTTTTCTTTACCATCTTTGAATTGGTTAGAGTTCATTTTAGCCCATGAAAGATAAAGTTACGTTGCACGAGTAGGCATAATTTGACGGTTAAAATGCATTATATGAGAAGTGAGGATTTGGGAGTCGATTATGAGAAGCGAGAATCTGGGAGTCAATTTTCTCTATTCACTTTTGTAATGGAAGTTATTGAAATAAGAGGGTTATCTCTGTTGTGTAACCCATAATATTATTCGGTTTATCAAATTTTCTATAGATTAAAAAAAAGAAAGATTAAATGTACATTGCAAAAATCAAGCAAAAAAATGAAAAAAGAAACTAAGGTTTGTCATGACCTTTCCATATCATTAAAAACATGTTCGAGCACATCTCAACTTCTGAAGTTTGGTTCACAATCTTCCCAGCTCATCACATAAAAAACTTAGCAATTTTGTGAAGGAATTATCACATATGTTTAACTTGTTGTGTTCTATTCAATCGATATTTCTGTCATTAGTTTTTATTACACATAGCACATTATTAAAATAATTATTAAATATATTAATTAATTAATTTTTTAATTTTACATACATATAAATAAAAAGAATAAATTATATAAAATTATAAATAATTAAAATTTTTTTCAAATACATAGAAATAAATTTGTTTAATAAAAAATAATTTTGATTAATAAGTGAATGAAAAAATAAATTTAAGACAAAATAATACAAATTAAATTTAAAAACTAAATAAGAGCTATATAAAATTAATAGAAAAATCAAATAAAATAACATTACCAAATAAAAAAAATATTTTCATCATTTATCATCTATATATATATTCATTGCAATAATTAAAATGTCAAAATTACATTATGATAATATTTTTATTTGTAAATATATTTAAAAGAATTTATATGCAAAATTTTTATCTTTATGAGAGAAAATTTTTTTGTAAAATATATTTTTAGTATAAATTTTTTTACATTTTCCTTATTTTGTGAGATTATAAAAAAAAATTTGTGACGGATATTTAATTCTCCTTATATAATATTGCATATAACTACACATGTAAAAAATATTTTGTAACAAATAAACTTCAATATTTAGTATTATTTAACCTTAAGTTTTATTGATAGTCATAAAAAATAGAGACGTGTTGTAATTTTTTTAATTAAAAAAATATTTTTCATTTTTAATTGGAGAGACAAATTTTTAGTAAAAATATTTGTTATCTGCATGTTGCCTCATGTTATTTTAATATATATGAAATTTTCATATAAATTCTTGCAAAATATCTTACCATTACACAAATCATTTGATAGACCTAAATTTAAATTATATTTTTTAATTTTAAATATTTAAACTTAAAGTAACACTAACTTAAAAATATATTTTTATCCATTATTCTAGTTTTTTCAAATAATTATAAATTTTAAAGACTAAAATCATATCTATTATTTAATTATTTCAAATAATTATAAATTTTAAAGATTGAAATAATAATTAATTATATACAAAATGTTATCCATCTAATCAAAATTTATAACTTAAGATTATTATTGTAAATTTAAAAAAGTTCAATACCCTTTTATATTAAGAAAATTTTTTCTTAATTAACCACTTTTATAAATAGTATAATATAAATTTCAAATATCACAAATTTTAAAAATTAAAATAATAATTACTTTTATAAATAAATATTATTCATATAATTAAAATTTATAACTTAAGGTTACTATTATCAATTTAAAAATTTTTATACTCTTTTATGTTCAATAAAATTTCCTTTAGTTAACTTATATATATATATACACGCGTACACACTCTAACTTAAAGATATAAATATTTTTATTCATTACTTTAGTTATTTTAAATTATCACAAATTTTAAAATTAAAATAATAATTATTTTTATAACAAAATAATATTCATCCAATTAAAATTTATAATTTAAGGTTATTATTGTCTGTTTAAAAAAATTTATATCCTTTTATATTCAAAAACCTTTTTATATTCTTTTATATTCAAAAACCTTTTCTGTAGTTTAGAAATTTTAGTTAGTTTAAATAATCACAAATTTTAATGATTGACTTAATCAATAGTTTTATAAAAAAAACATTAGCAATCTAATTAAAATTTATAATTTAAGGTTATTATTGTCAATTTAAAAAAATATATCTTTTTATATCTGAAAAAGTTTTTCCTAATTAGTCACTTTTATATATAGTAAGTATATATAAATTATATTTATCTTAATTTTAAATATTAAAAAATAAAATAACATTAATTTAAAGACATAAATATTTTTACCCATTATTTCAATTATTTTAAATAATCACAAATTTAAAAAATAAAATTAATAATTAATTTTATAAAAAATATTATTCATCTAATCAAAATTTATAACTTAAGATTATTATTGTCAATTTTTAAAAGTTTTATATCTTTTATGCTCAAAAAAGTTTTTCTAATTGGCCACTTTTATATATACTAGTTTTTATTGGATGTATATTGTACGTGAATAAAATAATTATTAAACATATAAATTAGTTAATTTTTAAAATTTTATATTCATATAAATAAAGATAATAAATTATATAAATTTATAAATAATTAAAAAAATAAATATATATAAAATAAACTTTATTAATATAATATTTATTAACAAGTAAATAAAAAATAAATTTAAAATAAAATGGTGAAAAAATAAATTTAAAGACTAAATAAAAGTTATATAAAATTAACAACAAAATTAAATCAAATAATAGCAAAAAATAAATATATATATTTTCATCGCTTATCATCAAATAATCACAAATTTTAAAGAAATTATAACTTAAAATTATTATTGTCAATTTAAAAAGTTTTATGTCTTTTTATATATCCAGAAAATTTTTTTCTAACTAACCAATTTTTGTAAATACTATAATATAGATTTCAAATATCACAAATTTCAAAAACTAAAATAATAATTAGTTTTATAAAGAAATATCATTCATCCAATTAAAATTTATAACTTAAGGTTAGTATTGTCAATTTAAAAAAGTTCTATACCCTTCAAAAAATTTAGTCAATCACTTATATATATATATATATATATATATATATATATATATATATATATATATATATATAGATAAATTATATTTATCTTAATTTTACTAAATATTTAAAAAAGAAAATAACACTAATTTAAATATATTAACATCTCTATCCATTTTTTTGTTATTTTAAATAGTTATAAATTTTAAAAATTGAACTAATAATTAATTTTATAGCCAAATATTATCAATTCAATTAAAATTTATAATTTCATGTTATATCGTTAATTTAAAATTTTTCATATCATTTTATGTTAAAAAAAACGTTTTCCCAAATTAACCACTAAATTATAAATATTATAGATACACTCCAAAATATATGTATAAATAAAAATTTATCCCTAAAAAGGATCTATGTTTACTATTCAAATTTGTTTCTCTATCTATGTGATATAATTTTTCTTTAGTAACCAAGTTATCACTATGAATGTTTATTTAATGAATAAAATTTAATTTCTCTTAAAAATAAAATTATTTAAAGATACAACTTAATGAAGAGATACATTACCACCACTATATCAATTATAATAAGAATTTAACTTCATTATTTGTTACGTCAATGTTTCTATTTATTTTACACAACTGTAATTAACACCTTAATAAAGTCCTTTTTTAGGTTTTGGCAAACCCTAACAACCACCTATAAAAATCTTTCGTTGATTGTCCCTTTCGTCACCGTCGACGGTTTTTCTTTATCATAAACAATAGTCGACTTCATCTTTTTGCTTTGTATCTCTTCTTTTTCTTTCCCCTTTGTAGTTTTTTCTATCATAATAAATAGTTAAATCTTTTTTCATCTTATTTGTATGAGTTTATCAGAGTTTAAAGTTTTTTATAATAAAATCTCTTATGTTTATTTAATAGTGAATTTAAAAAAATATATAGTAAATCAAAGATATATGAAAAGAATATATTATGACTGCTAAGGTTTTATTATTCGGAGATAAATCAAGTCATTCCAATAATGAAAATGAAGTTATTTGATTGAAAATTCATTTAGAATCTTATGCTAAATTTTTTTTTCTTAGTTGTTCATTAATTTTGTCAATGAAATATTATGCGTCTTTTTATTTTATCTCTCTTAATAAAAGTTTGTTTATCTTATTTTCATGAGAGTTTGTTTATCTTCCGTTATGAGAGCTAAAGAGAAATTTGAATTAGATATTCAAAAGATTGAACTCATTTAAAAATTCGTCAAATGTCAATGAAGTTGATTTGTAACTTAATATAACCACTAAGTGGAATATGTCTCTTGCTAGTGTGTCATTGCAGCCGTCAAAGTACTGTGTACAATCGTTTCGTCAATACGATCAATGAAATTAAGAGGAAAAACTTATTTTTATAATAAGTTTTGTATGTATTTTTAGAACACAGATCAGTTTACTTGTCTATTACAAGTTGTTCTTATTAATCTTTATTAACGAAAGATTCTTTTATTTAAAAAAAATACCTTAATAAAATTCACATAATATTTTTTTTGCACAGAATAAAGAAATATTCAGTTAAATAATAAATAAAAATACAAGAATTAGAGTAAAAGGTAAGGTTAAAAAACCATTAATCAGAGCTTCAAAATACACAATATTTCTATCAAACAAAGCTTGAGAAATAGAAAGTAATATCAAATATCCAACAATTATAAATAATTACCAAACTAGCTGATGAAAATATGGCAGAAGAGCGTCCGCAGAAATACATGTGAAACTATCCTTTATTAAAGTTGCAATTGGGCCAAATCCAAACTTTATATCTATCGTGTGCTACTGGCAGCCGTACAAACACCCAAATTAAAAAAATTATTTGCTAGAAAAATATTTAATCAAGTAAATCCAACCAAAACATTTCATGGGTTTATAACTGACAAAACTTATTGCTTATGATATATATGTTATCATGATCAATTTTATTGATGGTATTCTTTTAGCAGCTATGATTATAGTATTTTTAAATTAATTTATTTCTCAATGAAAATTATTTTTTTCTAAAAAATTATTTTAAGTAATTTTAAAATCTCTCATATTGGAATTAATGTATTAAAAATGATAAAATATAAAATATTGTGTAAATAATACTATTTAGTACTTTCTCTCTCTCGTCTTTTGTTGTCCTCCATAGCTAATCTTTGAGGCAATTTTTTGGCTAGAAATCGACCTTCAGTTCTATTATGTTACCTATTTTTATTAATTTTTATTTTGAATGAAGATTATTCTTCATATTCAAGGAATTGTTCTTTTAGATTTGAGAATAATCTCTTTATTTTTTCTTAATTTTCATTAAAATTTTATTTCATAATTTCTATTCAGTAATGTGACTTGTTTTGTGCTTGAAGTGGAAGGTAAACTCGATATAAAATACATATTCTAAAATTACTTGAAATAATTTTTAAAATATTAATTTTCATTGATAAATAAATAAATTTAAAAATACTGTACTCATAACTGCTAACAGAATACCTTTTTTTTTTTTTTTTCAACATAACCTTTGTGAGTTTGAAAGACCCTCTTTCCTTTTCAAGAATCCATTTGGCCTCCTAATTTTTATTTTTTTTTTCATTTGGAATGGTGTCCTTATTTCATTAAATACATAAACCTATTTTTAGTCCCATATTTCTTGATTTTTCTTCCTATTTTCTTCATCTTTTTTATTATTGAAAAAAAAATATAGGCTTTCCAATTAAAATTTAAAACTACAAAAAAAATTATTAGTAATTATGTTTTTTCCCCTTTTACATTGAGTATATATTTTTCAATAAGAAATATATTTGTTCTTTCACATATGCGCTTTTTTTTTTTTTTACATATATATTCACATGCTTAAATAATTATATTTTTCATAGGAAGAATATAAGTTACGGATTTTATTAAATTTAAGGAATGATTTATATTAATCATCTTTTAAGTCTTGAATGAGAGGGGGTTGGAGGGAATTGAAAAATAAAATAGAAATGAAAGTTAACGAGTTGATTTCGTTTGTGATTTTTTTAATGATATAAATGAGAGTAATGAATATTAAAAGTTTACACTCATTTATTTTTCTTAACTCTAAATTAGAATTAAAAGATAAAATGGAAAGATTTTAAGCAGTTTACTCTATTAACTTAAAAAAATAAACTCTCAAACAAATCAATTAATTTCAGTCTCAAACTTAGTTTTAAACTATTATTTGTCATTTGTAAAACAATTGTATACAATACAATCACTTATCATTAATTTACATTATATTATATAATACTGTCATATCAAAAATTCTACATAGAAAATTAAAAATTCTAAAAATAAAAATTTTAAACAGGAAGCTAAAATCTTATAAAAACTTATGAACAATATTTAGAAAAATCTAAAATGTAAAAATTTTTAATAACTTCTAAACATGAAATTAGAAAAATTAAAATGTAAAATTATAAATAAGAAATCAAAATTTAAATTAATTTATGAATTATTTAAAGTTTAAGTATGTAAGGGATAAATTGTTATAAATTACTTCATTCAAGTTTAATAAAAAAATTTTAATATTGTGTCATATAAAATTAAAGGTATGAATCAATAAACAATCTTTTATTATAATTTCTTGCATATATATATTATTTGTTTATGAAACACTCATAAAATATTTTGTTCAAATTGAATAAATTTTTTCTTAAAATCATATCATATAAGATTTAAGGTACGTATAAATTAATATATAATCTTTTGTTACAATTACTTCCATATATAATTATAAATTTTGATAAATTTATTTTATTATTTTACTTTCTTGGCTATAACTTTTATAAAATAAATAAATAATTAATTAGTTAAAATAAAATATTAAATTTATTTAAATATTATTATTATAATCATATCACGCAACGCACTGAGTTTTGTGACTAATTACAATTAATTAACCTCATTTACATTAATTTCATATATCTTGATTACTCTTTTTAATTTTCCTTTCTGTATTAAAGCTTCAATATATTTTTAAAATTTTACATAAATAAAAATCTGTTTTAATCTTTAATAATAACTGAACAAATTATTTCATTAAATTATGAAATTCAGTGTTATACTGTGTGCCGTTTTGCTTCTGTGCTGTCAAAGGCCTTATTCAGATTGCTCTTGTCATAAATGGTGTTAAACTCGCAAGGTTAAAAATTATTTAGTGATTTTGAAACACTTAAGAATATTGCTTTTTTTTTTTTACTTATAAATATATAAGATCCACTAATAAATATAAAAAGTGGATCATACATATTTATGAAAGAAGAAATACTATTTTAAATATTTCAGGATTATATAATTTATCAGTTATGCCCTCATTTAGTTTTAGGAGGTTTTGCCTCTTTTGGTTAAAAAAAAAAAAAAAGGGCTGAAATATTATATGCTTCATAGTGCACATTCCTACGGGGTAGATGCATGAATCTTCTCTCTAAATTTATGCATGAAAAATATTGTAGTAACCAAATTAAATTAAGAAATTGAATCAATAAATTTTAAATTTAATGGTATTGTAATCATTTTAAAAATTATAAAATTATACACGTGATCTCTTATTAAAAAAAAATGATCATGACCTTAATATACTGCAATGCGATTTACATATAAATACATGCATTATCAAGACAATAATAACATATTTTAATTTAAAAATCTATAAGCACATGCCATTAAACATATTCACCCAATAAAAATGTGTATAAAAAAAATCATATGGGCATAACTAACTGCACTGGAAGTGAAGCATTTTGCCCTCAAATTGTCTCCTATGGAGAAGAAGACGATTAAATTACAGATAATAATCATTGAAATCATTAAAAACAGAGAATATTTAGGCACACAAACACTAATCATTGAAATCATTAAAAACAGAGAATACTTAGGCACACAAACACTATAACTATACAAAGAAGGAATTAAATAAAATAAAATAAACCTGCTTATATTGCACGGATATGTGGTGTACGCATAGTTTAGCCATCGACTATATCTTTAATTATTATCGTGAATTTTTATTATAAGCTTTTTTTTTAAAAAAGAAAAAACCCAGAAAGTGAAAGGGCCTTTTGTTTTATATGTACAATGGTAAAATCGATAGGGCCCAAATGATTCCCTTTCATTGTCGATCGATATGCACTTAAAATTTAATATGGATGGATGAACCATCAAAAATACACATATAAGATGACTCAATTATGATAATGGTTTAAGGTTATCTTCTATCTTATATGGACCGGTAGGCCAAGTGGGTACAATGTTTTTAAAATAGGATAGGTGATCCAATTTTTTGATTTGATTAATTCAGTTCATTAAGATATTTTTTTATTATTTTAAAAATTATAGATAATACTTAAAAATATTTAAAAAATATATAATATGAAATAAGCATTTTTACTATTTTAAAAAGCATTATAAAATAATATATCTTCTTTTTTACTATTTTAAAAAGCATTTTTAATAAGCAATTTATATTGCGTTATAAGTATTATTTTTATTTAAGTTAATTTTAATTTATCTAAATTTCTTATTTGTTATAAAATACTTATTTAATATATGACAATAAATTATCTAATATAATTTTCTAATCGTAAAATTTTACATATACAAGTATTAAATACCTTATTTATATTGCTTTTTTTTTTTACATTTTATGTATTATAATGATGTGTGATATATTTTAAAATAAAATAGGTGCCAAATAAATTTAAGCAATACTACACTACATATATTTTAAAATATGTTATTATAAGAGAAAGAAAGCAAATATAAGATAATATAAATAATGTATTTACCACTCCTTATATATATATATATATTTGAGCAATACTACACCACGTGTGTGTATTCATATTTTGATTTAAGTTGTTTTTCATAAAAATACAATTGTCAAATATTTCAAAAACATGTTAAGAAGAAGATACAAATTTTAAACTTCTATATAATTAATTTTAATACTATAATTTTCATCACCGTCAAACTTTCATTATAATAGAATTTTTTTGCACGTCATGTTTTTTTTATAAAAATATAAACATAAAATAAATATAATAATGAATTAACAATAAAAACAAAATATAAATATGAACAATATTATTGATCGTTGTGTATTTATGGGACCGAGTCTCCTCGAGTACTAAAAAAGCTGTCATCTTCTTCAACTCAATTGGCTAGGATTTAGACACGGCATTATGAAAATCGACATTATGACGTGTCTAAATCCAAGCCAATTGATTTGAGGAATATGAGGGCTTTTAACAGTCATTCGAGTCGTATAAGAAGTAAGAATAAAATGTGTTTTGTGCTATATTGTCTTTCAAGTTCAGTTAGGAAATATATATTAAATAGAGTTGAATGTAATCTATCTATACAGTAAATATAATATAATAAAAACTTTGTACATAAATTAATTTTTAATCAGAAATATATTAGTTTATTCAAAATTTTATTTCATTTGTATATGTATGTATATATATGATTATAAGTAGGCAATATTGTGGTGATAATTCTCTCTCAATCTCTCTAGTCTTATTAGCAAGATTTGAGTTTAAAATCTCTTAATAGAAAAATATGTTATTAGATTAAATTTCTCATATTTTTATTTTAAGAATATATGAAGGGTAAGTCTTGAATTTCAATCCTCTCAATCAATTTCATATAAATTAGCTTTTGTTGTATAAGACTTGTTGTTGTGAGAATTAAGGAATGATGATTACTTTTTGTGTTAGAGTTTCTTTTTTTTTTTTTTTTTTTCTAAATTTTAGTTCTTTTTTGGAATTAATAGATAAAGATAATAAATATCTTTTAAATATGTCATATTAATATATAGATTAATTTCAAGAAAACTATTTTATATTGGATCTAGTTTGAAAACTTATGTAAAATAAACCTGTTTTGATAATTATAAACACATCTAAAAACTCAGTCATGTTTGAGTTTGTGAGAAAGATCTTGTAGGTACATTAATTTATTGATCAAAGGTTTTGAAATGAAGTGTTTTTTGAAAAAACTCGAAGTATTCAAAGAAAACTGAGTGTTGTGGCATTTCAATGGACATTGTGACTTCATCAATGGGTTGTTGAAGATACACAACATGTGTTGAAATGATACCAAAATATGAGTTAAGGATTCTCGACCCCTCAACCATGAATTTCTTCATTGACAACAGAGATTGGATGCTGAAAACTTCTAAGCTTCATAAGCATTCTCAATGGGCGTTGCCATCGATACCTCAACAAGAGTTGCATTTTCGTAACAGGTATTGAACGAAATGACTTGAAGTGAACAAAAACCTTAAAGTCTCGACACTGGCATTGGACTTATACCAACGAATGTTGGAAAAACACCGAGGCAAAGCTATCGTTTTTGGACTCTTCAACAAGAGATGATCAAATGTTTCATAGGCATTGGGAAACTTTTCAACGTGCATTGAATCAAAGTCAATAGTCGTTGAAACACTATACAAAATCTTGAAAAACAAAGTATCAAATTCACATCCTCTTGGAGATGTTTCAACAGGTATTGTCCATATCCCAACAAGAGTTGAAGTTTAATTCTAACAGGTGTTGAGTAGCTCCAACTATCATTGAAGGAGTTGGTGACTAATTAAGAAAGTCATAAAAGGATTATCTAGACAGATCTCTCTCTAACAACTAGTTCTAACACGCATTTCAATAAAATCAATAGTCGTTGAAGTTGTATTTTCACCCAACAATGAGCGTAAAGATAGTCTAACAGACGTTGAATGGCTACATTTTGACATGGAGTGACAGTCTTCCTTCTAACCACTAGTTATGTGTCTTTGCCTATAAAATGACACTCCCATTGCATAATTATGTAGACAAAAAGTGAGAAACAGTAAAAAAATAAGTTTATTATATTGTGAAAACAATATTTGATAAAATGGGTGAAACAAGTGTGATCTAGTTTTAAGAGAAGATTAATTGTCAAATCTTGGTTAGGACATCTTCAAAAACAAAGTTGAAGAACAAACTTAAGACATTTATCAAAACTCTCCACCAAGTCAAGCATAATTTGTAAGCGTGATCATTATTGTTTATTGCTTGAGTGAGAATATTCTTTCTCATCTTTAATCTGTAAATCCTTTAGATAGATTTTTAGTTTAAGAAAATCTATGTAGATCTAAATCATTTTTTTCGTGAAGGTTTAAGGTAGTGTTTATAAACTACTTTAGGAAACGGTTTTAGTGGCAGCCGAAAATCTACTTGTAACATCTGAAAACTATTTGTGTAAAGGTGATTGGTAGCACCTATAGTTTATCTTAATAGTGAAAGATTAAAGGAGAGGACGTAGGCAGAGTTGTGTTGAACCTCTATAAATTGAACGTATCTATTTTCTTTAATTTTCACATATATCAGTCGTTGAGTTTTATTTGTCATTATTCTATTTAACCCTCTTTTAAGGCACTAAGAGACAGCATTTTAAAAATTAATTTTAATTAATTTACAAACAAACTGGATAAAAAAAATTTTCAATTAGTTTACAAATAAAATAAATAAAAAATTTGAATTAATATGTGATTTCACTTATTATATCCATGTTATAAATTAATTTTATTTTTTAAAAAAAGAAAGATGATTAGCTCATGTTTTACTGCACACACTGATCTTCCCAAAAAAAGAAAAAGGGATTAATCAAGGGTTGACAATGGGGAAAAAAAATTTCGCTCTCTACGGGGATCTAGCCTGATGATGTGAGGAATTTCCAATATTTTTTTACCATGAAATAAGAGTAGGGAATATACGTTCCACCTTGCAAGTCCCCATGAGGACCCTAAAGTGGTCCCTTGGACTCAAAAATATTATATATATATATATTTATAAATTTTTATATTTATTAGATATATATATATATATATATATATATATATTACATGTGTAATTATATAATTTTATATATTTATTAATTTATAGTATAAAATATTTTTATTTTATAATAAATAAATTATATTTTTAAAAAATAATAATAAAAAAAAAATTTACCCTATAAAAAATCCCTATAAAGACGAAAATGAGAGAGAATTTTTCTCATCAAGAGCGCCTCATCCCTCACCCGTTGCCATTCTTAATATCAACCAAAACATTAATAAGTTGAAAATAGATCAATAATTGTCGCAGCTCTCAAATATTTTTCAATATTGGCACGCATTGCATATGAAAAAAAAATCATCAAAGAATAATATGTTATAATTAAAATAAATTTTGAATTATTATCAAGATTCAATCAATTCATATGGAAAAAAAAAAAAAAGGAATCAACAACGAACTCAAAGAATATATATATATATATATATATATATATATATATATATATATATATATATATATATATATATATATATATATATAAAAAAAGAAAAAAAGGAAAAACGAAAAA